>CABHPQ010166638.1:0-14525 GCA_902168405.1 Peromyscus aztecus
GGGGGAGTTCTAAGCAGTGACTGAGGTCTGGAAAACAAATTGAAAGTAAACACAAAGAAACAAAACACACATGCTTTTATATCCCTGCAAAGTCTTTTACCTGATACATGTTGTCAAGATTGCCCTTAATATCACATTAAGTAAGAAAATCCACCTACAGCTCTGAGTCTGGGGCCGGCAGATGTCTCAGGCTGCTGAAAGTGCTTTCTGTTCAACCTGACAACCTGAAATCAATTCCCAGGATCCACGTGGTGGAAGGAGAGAAGCATCTCTCACCTGTGTGCTCTAATGTGCACATGTGCGTGCTCTCTCACTCTCTGTCTCTCTCTCTCCCTCTCAATAAATATAATAAGCAAAAACCCCGTAAGTCATGTTTTCACTAATTTTATTTTATTTATTTTGTGATGAAGGACAGAAGAAGAAAGTTACTTTGGAGGCCAGCCTGGTCTGACTCATCAGCCCCTGTTTCATCGTGTCCCCCACCCTTTCTTTACCTTTCTCCAGGGACAAAAAGGTAAAGAAAGAGCAAAGAAAAGTGACAGGGGGAGAAGCTGGGTTTATTAAAGCCCAGAGGGTGTTAAATTCCCATGGCCAGCATCTGACACAGTGGTCCTCGGTGCACTAGAAAACCGAATATTTTCTGTAATAGGAAATGCTGCATAAAGAACTCTGGTTTTAGATTTAAAGTGATTTCTTGTTAGGAATTGGTTATTTTGTATATCCATCTAACCTCTAAAAAATTGATTTCTCTAACATCAGAGACTCAACAGGCAAACGCATAATATTAATGCTTATAACTTCAGTGGATAAATTCATATTTAAAACTTTCAAAGGTTGATAATATTTGTCTTAGTTAGGGTTTCTATTGCTGCAACACAACACCATGATCAAAAAGCAAGTTGGGGAGGAAAGGGTCTATTCATCTTACACTTCCACATTGCTGTTCATCACCAAAGGAAGTCAGGACAGGAACTCAAGCAGGGCAGGAACCTGGAGGCAGGAGCTGATGCAGAGGCCATGGAGGGGTGCTGCTTACTGGCTTGCTCAGCCTGCTCTCTCATAGAACCCAGGATCACCAGCCCAGGGGTGGCACCACCCACCATGGGCTGGGCCCTCCCCCATTGATTATTAATTGAGAAAATGCCTTACAGTTGGATCTCATGGAGGCATTTCCTTAACTGAGACTCCTTCCTCTTTGATGACTGTAGTTTGTGTCAAGTTGACACAAAACCAGCCCGTACAGTTTTTTATGTGGTTTCTAACAATTAAGGATGACGACATTAAGGAGTGGGGGAGAAAGAAAGTACAGAGGGACCACATAATATTTTTCTATCAGATGGCCATCATCTAAGTGAGAAATTCCTTCCTCCAGACTTGTGCAGGTCTTTCTTCCGAGTCCTCTGCTTCTGTAGGCACGTGTGAACTTCAGGGCTGCCTTTTGCTGTGTGTCCTCTGCTGGCGTTGACTCTGTTGATCTCAAGGAAGCTCGCATCTAAACAAACTTGTTACCACAACCCTGCAATGACTGTCCACTTGGCTGTGTTGTCTGCCCGCCAGTAGAAGGCGCGGACTGCATCCCTTTTTATTTAGGCCTACTAGGTCTAGTGTGTGGGAAGGAGGAGAACTAGTCCAGTGTGGGATACCCCTTCCAAAGGCAGGTTCAAGTAAAGAGTGGGTGAGAATTGCCCCTCACTGCTGGATTCAGAGGAGGTGTTGTTCTTCAAACCCCATCTGGTTTAACAGGTGTGAAGAGGAATTAGTTCTAGAATGGTCACAAACAGTATGGAATTTGAGTACGTTAGTGTGATTTGCGGACATCTGCCATTGCTCTGCAGTCCAAGGTGGTGGGGAGTACTCCAGGAAGGAGCTGGAAAACACGGAGCACACTGACACGTGTGACAAGGGGGCAGCCTGGACGGGCAGGGGGTCCGTTCGTGTAAGTCCTTGGATTGCACACAGAAGTCAACCTCTCCTACCTAAAAAATGTTGTTTCCTGTTGCCGAGATGACTTGGTGGCAAAGGTGCTAGCCGCTGAGCTTTATGACCAAACCCCCCGTGGTAGGAGGAAAGAGCCAACTTCTGTACGTTGCCCTGGACCGCTGTATGTACACTGTAGCGTTCGCACTCACACACACAGGCACACAGGAGCTTGCATACGCACACACACACAGAAGATGTAAAAGTTATGGATTTAAGGAGTACACGGATTCAATTCTGACCCCAGTAGACTACTACTTCTACTGAGGCCAGTTGTCTTTGCCCCTGCACACTGGTTGAGTGAGGTGCTGGGTAAGTTTAGCGTTTTGTTAAAGCTCCGGTGTGTGATAGAACTGAATGGTAAAATTAAAAGCTTTCGAAACAGACTGTAAAATCTCATTGTTCCTTGTCTTTTTATTGTATGATTTTCTGGTTCTTGTTTTTTGTTTGTTCCCTCAACTTCGGGCCACACTTTGTCCCTTTTTGTGCCCATATTTTTTTTACTTGAAAAAAAAAATATCATCATGCACCCCTGTAATCATACTGGGCACCTGGGCAGTTTAGAGCATGGAACTTGTCTTTGTGTGGCTGATAACTGGTGATGAGCACCGAGGAGCTACAGAAGAACCGCAGAGGGGAGCAGGCACGTTCCTTGTGGAAAGCTCTTGTGAGAGAGAAGTGTGTCACAGGAGACGAAAGATACGGCTTTATTTCTACGGTTCTTGCTGCCTGGCTCCTGCCCTCGTCTGGGAGAGAACCATGGTGCTGGCTGACGCCTGGGGAGCTCTTTCGAGCCTCGTGTTTGGGCCACCTCCCAGCAGGAGACTAGCACGACTACCCATGAGCTCTGGAATCTGTGCCGTTTAGATGGGTGATGGTTAGTAGAAATGATGATTAGCATGGCTCAGCCCTTCAAGTCATACATTTCAGGGAGCCAAGGTCCTTGAAAGCGTCCGTGTCAGGCTCTTACCGATTGGCTTGAAGTTGCTTGGTCAGTGGGAATGGATACCTCATTCCATTTCCTTGAAAACGCAGATTTGGAAGATACAACACTATGGCTGGTGAGATGTGACTCAGTAAAGCGCTTGCTGTGTAAACACGAGGACCTGAGTTGAAATCCCCAAGTCGTTGTTGGCTGCATGGCTCTGATACTCCAGCACTAGAGAGGCAGAGACAGGTGAATCTCAGAAGTTCACCAGTAAGCAAGCCCAGCTGAAAGGACAAGTTCAAGTTCAGCAAGAGACCCTTCCTCAAAAAAAATAAGGTAGAGAACAATAGAGGAAGACCACCAACATTGAAACACTCATGTGAAACATAATACATTACCCCTCCCAGCCCATACACACCACCACCACCACCACCACCACCACCACCACCTCCTCCACCACCACCTTTGGACTGAGGACATGGCTAAGCTCATTTGGCAAAGTGTTTGCTGTGTAATCATGAGGACTTGAGCTTGATCCACAGCACCCACATGATGGCATGTACTTGCCATCTCAGTGCTGGATAAGAGGGAGACAGTGGTTCACTGGGCTCACTGGCCAACCAACCCAGCCTAACTAGCAAGCCCTGGGTTCCAGAGAGAGAGACCCAATCTCAAAAACAAGGTGGACAGCTCCTGAGGAATGATACGCAAGAGTAACTTCTGAGTTCCGTGTGCATGTGCACGTGTGCACCCTCACATGCACAAACATACATCCATGTACAATATGTGAATAAAATAACATGCTTCTGTGCTGCCTTCTAAATTCAAGTCGTGAGGCTGGAGATATGACTTAGTGGTTAAGAGAGCTTGATGCTCTTCCAGAGGACCTGTCTTGAGGCATCCATGTCTGGTAGCTAGCTGACACTGGCATGTAAGTCCAGCTCCCAGGGATTGATGTCCTCTTCTGGACTCCATGGGCACCTGCATTTAACGTGCACATCCCTAGACACAGACCCATATATGTACACATAGTTAAAAATAATAAAGGGCTGGAGAAATGGCTCAGTGGTTTGGAACCAGAGACCCAATGCCCCCTTCCGGCCTCTGAGGGCAACTGCACACACATGACATACACTTAGACAGCAACATATGCTCATAAATAAAAATTAAAAATACTATTTTAAAAGGGGCAGGGAGATGATCCAGTGGTTCAGAACACTTTATGTTCTTGCAGTGGTCCTAGACTCAGTTTCCACCATCCACATCAGAATCCTGTAATTCTAGTAACAGAGGATCGTGTGAGCACAAGGCATTCCTTTGGGATGTATACATGTATGCAGGCGCTCACACATACACATAAAATTGAAAACATATGTAAATCTCTAAAAGAAGTAAATCTTAAATACCAGTCATCAAATCAATAGTTTTTTTCTTTCATTCAAAAGCTAAAATAATCTAGATGTGCTATGTAATAATTAAGGGAGGTGAGCAGTACATCCCTATGATAATATTTCAGTTTTCTGTAAGCAGGATCATTTATCTCAGCTTTGTCATGGCAAACATACCTGACTCCTCCCCTTTTCCACTCCACCTGTGCTCCCATGATGAGAACAGTAGACCCACCTCTACCCGTTTCCTACAAACGTCTGATGTCATTCTTCTTCACACCTGAGTTAAAATCGACACCATCTCTTTCTTTAGACATTCATCAGTTAATAGAAATCAGGTTTGATTCCATTTCTTAGCTTTTGTCAGCGGTGTAGCAATTAACATGCATGTGCAAGAGTAGCTCTGGTGTGCTGCCTTAAAATTCCAACAGTGTGAAACCAGGGGTAGGATCCTGGATCATAGGGCAGTCCTAGTTTGAGGCTGGTGAGGACCCTCCATGTTGTTCTCTATAGTGGCTGCACCTGTTTGCATTCCCATCCCAGTGTATGAGGGTCAGCGCCCACCCCCCCCCCCCCCCACCCCCCGCCCCCGTCCCTCACCACCAACACTCACCAGCGTTTGCTGCTTACTTTCTTGATGCTGGCAGTTCTTACAGGGGTGAGATAGCATCTCAAACCGGCTGTAATCTGCACTTCCCTGATGACGAAGGATGTTGAACACTTTATCAAACACTAACTGGCCATTTATATTTTGTCTTTTACAAAAAAGATTCATGTTCATTACTTTTAAAATTTTGTGTGTGTGTGTGTGTGTGTGTGTGTGTGTGTGTGCGCGCGCGCGCACGAGTGTGTACACATGTGGGTATGTGATTGTAGTTGCTTGCAGAGACTAGAAGAAGGCAGGAGCTGGGGTTAAAAGCAGATTGTGAGCTGGCTGACGTGGATGCTGAGAACTAACTCTGGTCCCCTGCAGGAGCAGCGCCTCCTCTTAACTAATGAGCCATCTCTCCAGCCTCTTCACTTCTTTTCCTGAGAGCTGTCTCTTCAGTTCATTTACTGATGGGATGGTTCGGGGCTTCTGTACTTAAGTTTAGAATTTTAAAAGTAGATTCTAGATTGGATGTACAGTTGGTAAGGAATTCCCCCCTTCCTGATGCTGTCTCTCCATTCTGCTGATGGCTCCTTCACTGCACGGGAGCCTTTTAATTCAATGCCTTCCAATGTGTCAATTCTTAGAATTATTTTCTATGCTGTTTGAGTCCTCTGCAGAATATTTTTTACCTCTGCCCATATCTCCAATTGATTTACTTTGAGATATTAGCACAAGTAGTGTCTTTGAATGGAACTGGAAGCCAGTATATCAAGTTAAGTAACCTAGACTCAGGAAAAAAATAGCACATTTTCCCCTTATTTTTGCAATATAGATGTGTGTGTGTGTGTGTGTGTGTGTGTGTGTGTGTGTGTGTGTGTGATATGAAAGTTGAAAGGATTTTGAGGGAGAAAGGAGATCTTAAGGAAGGCAGAGGAGGAAAAGGAGGGTCATAACACATGTATGACATGAGAACAGGATGACCGCTTTTGCATTTTGAAAAAGGATAAAGTTCCAACAAGACCGGAAACAGGGGAATCAGGCAAAGTAGTAGGATGAATAAGAACAAAGTATAAAGAGATGTGTGAAAATACCCCAATGAAACCCATTAATTTGTCTGCTATCTTAAGAAATATAAGAAAACAATAGTGTCAGTTTTCTATAGGTATGGATATTCCTTGCTCCATTTACAGCCAGCTGAAGCATTTATGCTGACTAGATGATGTAGAACTCTTTCTTGCATGGGTTTAAAGAGCAGCTAAGTTTGTGAAAGTGAATGTGTGAAGTGGGGGCGAGCTCTCTTGAAAGCAAATGTAAGTGTGAGCTGGGGAAGGACATAAAAACAGAAGGAAGAAAGGAAGGGTGAATTAGTTAAATATGAATTAGAAAAATTCCAGATTCTTTAGGTTCATTTAGTTTGCAGTTGAATTTCCTCCAAACTCCATTGCTGGAAACCATTACAGCGGCATTCTTTACTACTTTTCATAAGATCTCTATTTCCTGATTTGTGTCTCTTGAGTTCCCACTGTTGTGTTTGTCAAGGGAATGCAGAAACAGACAAAGAGGTCCCTGTGCGAAGTGCACATAGATTATTTCATCGTGGTGGTATGATCATGCTGCCAAGGAGCGAGGGATGCCTAAGGGTTCAGGGACCCCCTCCCTTTCTGTCGGTGTTGGAAGCACTGATGAAACATGCCAAGGAGGAGGAAAGGCAGCAGACTAATTTGGGGTAGGGCACGTGGAGGAGGCCAGGCTTGCTGGAACAAGCACTCTGGGCCATGGGCACAAAGAGAGGCCATTCCTGTTTGTCAGCTGCATGCACTCTGTCATGCGTGAAAGCCTTTTGCACACATTTGATTTATTTAATCGAAAGGAACTGATGGAGAAGTAAAGTAGCCACTTCCATTTGAGCAGTAACAAAAGAAACACGAAAAATGGATCCCTGGAATATTTTCCTGGTGTTCACAACATTATTTAAAAGATCTAATGTGATGTCATGTATGATTTATGTGGTGTGGGTGTTTTCCGACTGCGTTTGAAGCAGATAGGTATTAGAGTGTAATATATTATGTTGCTTCAAGTATCAAAACTGTTCTGGTGATGGGGAGAGATAAGGAGTTGTACTGCTGATCAGATAGCCCAGAATAACTGTCTTCAGTGGTAAAGCTTATATTGGGACATTTTTATCCTAATGAAATATTCAGGATTCTCATTTCCTTCCTTTTTGTAGCTTCGGGGTTTTGTCCAACTCTTTCTCTTACTCTGTGTCTGTCTCTCTCTTCTTGTCTTTGTGTGTGTGTTGGTGTAAGGCATCTGTATAGGTGCTTTAATACCATCACCAACATGAAGGAGAGGAACAGCTGGACAGTCTGGGATCCCATTTGTAGCTATGACATCATTTCCCTTCTTATTTTAAGTATCTTTGGTGGCTCACACTTCTTTGCCCTGGCTTTGCATTATTTAAAAAAGTGTTTCCAAGGCACCTGTACTCATAGAGTGCTTTGTTGAGTATGGAAGGATTAAGAGTTTCGAATGCTTTTAGGAACAAGAGTCATCTGTCTTCCAATTCTTAATTTTCAGTTGGAATTTGTGCTGAAGTCATCTCAAGACAACCCTAACAGGTAGTGTACATTACCCTTCTGCAGCTCCGGGCTGGAGACCTTTAAGTGAGCATCACAGTTTTGCTTCCACAGATCTTGGTTTGAATTTTGTTCTGAGCTTTGCTGCTCGGGAAGTGAACAGTAGCCCACCAAGAGGTACTCACACACCTGCTACACTTCAAGGTTCCCAAATGTAGCTTTCCTAGATGGAGTGCTAAGATGTTTAAATATAAAAAGCTGCACAACATGCCTTCATATAGGACAGAGAGATATTGCCTGAGGGGCCTGTCTCCCCCATGGCTGCCAAGGGAGAAGTTCAGTGATCCTTGCTTGGAGACAGGTGAGTTCTGGATTCAGTCTTTCTGTGGAGGAGCAAATGGGGGGAAACCTGGCAACTCAGTACTCAGGCTCATGCTCTGGGAGGCGGGGGCTCCAAACACCTTTGTTTCCTTGCCTTTTCAAAGGTTCTGTTTTATAGTGATGTCATCCTCCTGGACAGACTCAGTGTGTCTTTTAGGTTTCCTCATGGTCCAGATGGATGCTGCCGTGTTTGTGTGAAAAGGATGCTATTTGGGGAGTGTTTCACATTCAGACTGGGATTTGTAATCATTCTCATTTCTTTTAGCATTTGGGTAAATGTGCCCAATTTCTCTGAATCTTGGAATTTGAATTGAACTCAGTAGAAGGGAGATGCTTTTGTGATCATGGACAAATGAATATTCTTCAATACTCTCAATAGCTAGAATTATGAGAAGTATTCCCTACCTCATGGATTTGTTGTTATGACTTAAAAAGATAGTGCATGTGAAGTGCCTCTCATAGTGTCTAGAACTCAAGATGCACCAAGAAATGACATCTGCCACCAGTGTTACCATTGCTGCTTCATGTCCAGTCTTTATGTAGTGCTACGTGTTCCTTCAAACTATGTTTTTCAGTATACTTTCATTATCTCCAGGGACAGACAATTTATTATATTCCTAGACAGGTCCATGTTTGCTTCTTTGGAAATTCTTATCATGTTGGTTTTTCTTCCTTAGCATTACTTTATTCCACTAGTCCCTAAGTTTTTTTTAAAATTTTGAGACAGGGTCTTGCTATGTAGGCTTGGTTGGCCTGGAAATTGTAGTGGTCTTCTCTGCCTCTGGAGTGCTGGGATTACAAGGCATTACCATCCCCAGATCCTGACTGTGACCTCACAGAGCACCACTGAGCACATCCCCAGCTCTACATTGTATTCTCTGTGTGTACATGTTTGTGTGTGTGCACGTGTGTGCACGTGTGGACAGAGATTGCCTCTGGAGTGCTGGGATTACAAGGCATCACCATCCCCAGATCCCGACTGTGACCTCGCAGAGCACCACTGAGCACATCCCCAGCTCTACATTGTATTCTCTGTGTGTACACGTTTGCGTGTGTGCACGTGTGTGCAGGTGTGGACCGAGACTGATTTGGGGGTTTTCCTCCTCCATTCTTCATTCTATCTGTTGAGACAAGGTCTCTCACTTGGCCCGGAGCTCACTGATTTGGCTAACTGGCTAGCCAGTGACTCCCAGAGATCCTCCCGTCTCTTCCTCCCCAGCACTGGCATTACATATAAGTGTTGCCGCTGTGCCTAGCTTTTATGTGGGTGCTGAGTATTCGACCCACATAACTGCATGACAAGTGCTCCCCTGGCTGCTCTCTCTCCCCAGCTTACCCTATGTTCAATCTTAAACTGTCTGCCCTGTGACAGACATCCAACTGCTAGACCTTGTTTCCTGTGTTCCCCCTAGGTTTCCTTAGCTTCCCCAGGTCTTGCTGTGAGGTCATCCACCATCCCGCTAATCTTCTGTAGAGACCTGGTAGCTTTTTAAACACAAACACTTACGTACAGCAAGCATATTTCTAAATTGCTTTCCATGCCCATCATCTTGTAAAACATTTTATTGTCCCCATTTCCCAAAAGTGAAAATTGAGACTCACCAGGGTTCCTTCCATTCTGTTTGATTACATAGCTAACAAGCTACTGGCCCGGTTTGACCCGGTACCCTCTGATGGGTCCTCGTCTATGTCCCTGTCAAAAATGCCGCCCTGTAGATCTGGTACATCCACCACAGAGCAGAAGAGGGGACAGTTGTCTTCTTGGCTTCTAAGATTGTAGTTGTTTCTTTTACTCTTTGGGGGCCCGCCACCCAGCTCCCAAAAAATACACAGAGACTTATTCTTACGTATGAATGCCCAGCCTTAGCTTAGGTTGTTTCTAGCCAGCTTTTCTAACTTAAATTATTCCATTTCTCTTTAAATACTTTTTGCCTCTGGGCTTTTATCTTTCTCTATTCTATATACCTTTCTTTCCTTCTTACTCCATGGTTGGCTGTGTGGCTGTGTGGCTGGCCTCTGGTGTCCTTCTCTCCTTCTTCTCTCAAGCCTGGATTTCTCCTCCTATTTATTCTTTCTGCCTGGCAGCCCTGCCTATCCCTCTCTCCTTGGCCGTTCAGCTCTTTATTAGACCAATCAGGTGTTTTAAATAGGCTGATAACACAGCCTCAGAGTTAAACAAATGCAACATAAAAGAATGGAACACATCTTTGCACCATTAAACAAATATTCCACAGCATAAGTGGATGTAACACATCTTAAACTAATATTCCACAATGTAAGATCTTTTGGTATTTATCTCCCTCATATCTAACAAATACTTACTGAAAACTGAATGAGCACAAAATGGTAGCATGTGCTACAATTACATAGGTCTGTTCCTGACGCCGAGGCCCTGTGTTCTGAACACGCCTGTCTTAGTGGCAGGCTCTCTACCTCATTAGCTTGATCCAGTGCAGAGTGAAAGGATGGAGCCCTCCATTCAAAATTCAGGAAACAGTGCCATTATTTCCTCAGACTCTTTATTTATGGTACTTTTTAAAAAATCTGTTATTCAGTATAATTCAGTGTGGAGAATAATTTAAATATTAAGTAATGACTTTGAGATTTACTCTCATTTTTATGTTTGCGATGCTTGTGTTAAACGTACACATGGGGGCTCTAAACTTGGAGAGGGAATCCCTAACATTATTCAGTGAAAATGCTACACCCAATCATCAGTTGTTTCTGTTTCCTGGGATGTCCGTATTCTACCTGCTGCTTTCTGCCTTGATGAAAAAGGAAAGTGAGCTGTGAGCGGCCCCACCTTTCTTTCTGTGCTGTGCTCTCTGGGATAGGGAGTTAGCTACTATTTAGAATGCAGTTGTCTTTTTTCTGTGTGATTCCAAGTCCTAGCTCACGGGAAGGCATCCTCCTGGGGCTGTCAGTGTGCTTACTCACTGCTGACTCACAAATGCACTTGGCATTGCATCTCACTCATCTCCCACATGTTTTGGAATTCTATTTTCATGGGACACCGAGAAAGCCACATGCAAATGAGGTAGAAAGGAACAGTGGGCACGTGACCTCCTCTGTTCACCACGTGTTCCTTTGTCCTGATAGACTTCATGCAGCAGACGTTCAACAGGATGATGGCCGAGTATAACCAAGAGCAGACCCTTGGAGGGTGGGGCTCTCTGTGGCCGCATAAGTAATGTCTATCGGACAGCCCTGCCTAGTGGGAAACCAGCAAAGGCTATTTCAGGTTGAGCATCCCTAACTCAGAAATCAGAAATTTGAAATGTCCTGAAATAGAAAATGTTCTCCTCGGTGCTAACTTGAGACCACAAGTGGAAAGATTCTATGCCCGACTTCATGTGACAGGCTGTAGTCAAAATATAAGCACACTAAAAATACTACATAACATTTCAGGTATGCGTATGTGATACATAAATGAATTTCATGTTTAGACTTGGTTCTCATCCCAAGATGTCTCATTATGTGAATGCAAATGTTACAACATCTGAAAGAATGCAAAATCCAAAATGTTCCTCCGAAGCATTTTAGTAGTGATACCCAAGCTGTCCCGGGCAGATGGAGCTGAGCCATAGTGAAGGGCTTGAACACCTGCGAGAGTTTGGAGGTGAGGGTGATGTTTGAGCAGGCGGTAAGGGAGATCGCTCATAAGGAGGGGCATCGAAAGGGCTTCCATGTGAGAGGAGACCTGTGCTGTGCCCCTGAGGGATGGTAGGACAGAACCTGGTAGTTCAGAAAGCAGCTGCAGTCCAGAGTAGCCTGAGCAGAGAGAACGTGGCGTGGATATAGATCACTTGCCGTGTGCAGCGTGAGAATAGTGAATAAGATCGTTGCTTCCTCATTCTCATTTATATTGCATAGGGTCTATAAATCTGCAAACACAATCCTGAGAGAAACATCAGATTTATATGTGTAATTTTTCAATAATAGCCTGTGTAATTTATATTAACTTTAGACAATTTCCCCCCAAAATGAAACACTATTAATTCTCTGTCTTGCTCTTGGAATGATTACAGTTAGAGAGATAAATCTTGATTTCTCTTTTCAAGTGTGTCGCCTTGAGGAGAAGATTAGGCATACATGCCCCATGTTCTTTCCTTTATACCTGAACTTGGGAATGTTGCCCTCAGGTCTCAGAAGCAGGATATGAGTTCTGACATGTTCTCTGTCAGCCTGAGAGAGGAGGCCACAGTTAGCTTATTCAACTGGATAGGCTTCAAATTGGGAAGTATAGTTTATTAGGTGGCAAACTCCGTGGCCAAAAAAACTAAGGACTTTGGTATTTTGGCTGGTCCCAGAGGGTGCTGCTTACTTTGTTTCTATGACGGGGATCATCCATTCTTAGTAAGCTACATTAGGCTCTGGTGGTTGCTTCTTTGTATTTCTTTGTCAGTGTGGGGCCTTAATCACTAGACTTGTCTGTGAGTACCTTATAGCTTGGTATGTTTATGATATCCCCTCTTTTTACCCATGAGCTCTGTATCTCTCAGTCCTGGAGCCACTGCATCTTGATCTCTAAGACAGGAAGAAGTCAGGCACATTAGCCACTCAGCTCTGAGGTAGACAGACACCCGGGCAGCTAGAGAGCAAGACAGAGTCTCAGAAAAATGAAACTCAGGAGAGTGCATGCTCATGCATTCGTGCATGCTTGCACGCGCATGCGTGCGTGCGTGCGTGTGCGCGCGCATGTGTGTGTGTGTGTATGTGTGTGTGTGTGTAATGCTACAAAAAAAAATGTGTGTGTGTGTATGTGTGTGTGTGTGTAATGCTACAATTCAACGGGAATATGAAAATAGTTCTTTATGAAATGGGGGGTCTTCCTTTTAAAAGGCTTAGGAACCTTTGTGGAAACTTTTATCTGGCATTGATCTTGTCCTGAGGACAAAGCTCAACATCTAAACATCACCCTAGAGGCCCCGCCTCCCAAGTTCATGGCCCTGCAGCTGAAATATATAGCATATGAATTTGATGGGAACAAATTCAGACCATAACTTTTGACCCAGAGCCCCAGATTCATCCCCTCCCCCCTCCTCCTCCTGTCATCCCATCCCTTGGCTTCAGTCTCTTAACTTCTTCCAGCATCAAATTTCCCTGCAGCTGTGAGGCTGTGAGCCCAGAGGTCACATGCTTCTGAAATACAATGGAAGGATAGGCTTGCATTTGACATTGCCTTCTGACAAGGAGACATAGAAAAGAGGAATAAAGGAATGCAGATCCTTTGTAAGTCTTAAACCTGGAAATAATCTTGGCGTTTGTTTCCTGCCTTCCAGACCCACTGGGTTGAGGATTCATCCCCCTCTGCCCCAGGTCTGTTAAGTGCAACCCCAACTTGAGTTTTCACACTGAAATTCTTTGTCTTCAGCTTTTCAAGGCTGACATTGCATACTGCTGGCTCCATGTTTGGGGGTTTTGGGGTAGCTCTTGCACGATAGCTCCTGTAAATTAGCACCTCAAGATTCTGCCAAGGCCTGCCAGTTAAAGCCCTTTGGGGCAGCTGCCAAGATTCCACATGGCCCACTGGAACCACAGTTGGGACATCCAAAGAGTACAGTGCTGGAATGTGGCAGCCCTGAGCAAAGAGCCCTAAACCCCCATACATTCCCTGAACTCCTCCTCTGAGACTGTCCTGCTCCCCAAGCCCTAGCTCCCCAGACTCAGACTCCCCTCATAGTGAACTCTAAAATATTTGCTAGCCCATCTCCCATTGTCCTGCTGAATTGGGTATGGTTTCTTCTATCTGTGTTAACCCATTTACCCAATGGTTGCTTGGATACACACTTGGTTTTTCTTCCCTAACATTGGACCTTATTACTTACATGGCCTCGCTGAGAACGTCCAAACTTTTATCTTCTCTTTCCATTTCTGTTAATACCATCTTTAAATCATTTCTATGGTCTAAAATTTTGCTGTAAGAAACAACACAGCACCTACCTCGAATGCTTTGCTGATTAGAGATTTCTTCTGCCAACTCTCCTAGTCCACTACTTTAAATTCTGCCTTCCCCGAGGTCTTAGGACACCAACGGAACTCAGCCAAGTTCTTTGCTGCACTGGAGCAAGTTTGCCTCTTCCTCAAGTTCTCAATACTTAACCTTCATTCCTTCTGAGGAGTGATCTCTTCATATTTCTGTCAGATTCCCACCATCACTTGGGGAAGCCCTAGGATGACTAAGGACTTGCACTGGAAATCCTTGTCCTCTGACCCATCTCACCAGCATCACCCCAGATGCCTGACTCACAGCAGTCCTGGATTTCCTCAGTATTCACTTCAAAACTATTCTGGCCTCCGCCTGTTGTCAGCTTCCAAAGCTACTTCCACAGTTTTTTCATTGTTATAGCTACACCCTACTTCTGTGGAACTAGTTTGGACTTAATCCATTTGTACTGTGGTGGCAAAATATCTAGCTCTGAGTAATTTATAATGAGGAAACATTTCTCACCAGCGTAGAGGCTGGGGAGTCCATGATCATGGCTCTGGCATGTAGTGAGGGCTCACATGGAAGTTGGTGCAAGAGTATCCATGAGAGAGTGAACCTGCAAGCCCTTTCTATAGTGGCATCAGCCCAGCAAATGCCTCCTCCGTGGTCTCACTTCCTGCCATGATTGCAATGGGTATTACGATTTGTAGCTGAAAGTTTTCCTGTGTCCTGCTTGGACCCTGCCTGCAGTTGG
>CABHPQ010166638.1:14925-27605 GCA_902168405.1 Peromyscus aztecus
TGAGGATTCATCCCCCTCTGCCCCAGGTCTGTTAAGTGCAACCCCAACTTGAGTTTTCACACTGAAATTCTTTGTCTTCAGCTTTTCAAAGCTGACATTGCATACTGCTGGCTCCGTGTTTGGGGGTTTTGGGGTAGCTCTTGCAGGATAGCTCCTGTAAATTAGCACCTCAAGATTCTGCCAAGGCCTGCCAGTTAAAGCCCTTTGGGGCAGCTGCCAAGATTCCACATGGCCCACTGGAACCACAGTTGGGACATCCAAAGAGTACAGTGCTGGAATGTGGCAGCCCTGAGCAAAGAGCCCTAAACCCCCATACGTTCCCTGAACTCCTCCTCTGAGACTGTCCTGCTCCCCAAGCCCTAGCTCCCCAGACTCAGACTCCCCTCATAGTGAACTCTAAAATATTGGCCAGCCCATCTCCCATTGTCCTGCTGAATTGGGTATGGTTTCTTCTATCTGTGTTAACCCATTTACCCAATGGTTGCTTGGATACACACTTGGTTTTTCTTCCCTAACATTGGACCTTATTACTTACATGGCCTCGCTGAGAACGTCCAAACTTTTATCTTCTCTTTCCATTTCTGTTAATACCATCTTTAAATCATTTCTATGGTCTAAAATTTTGCTGTAAGAAACAACACAGCACCTACCTCGAATGCTTTGCTGATTAGAGATTTCTTCTGCCAACTCTCCTAGTCCACTACTTTAAATTCTGCCTTCCCCGAGGTCTTAGGACACCAACGGAACTCAGCCAAGTTCTTTGCTGCACTGGAGCAAGTTTGCCTCTTCCTCAAGTTCTCAATACTTAACCTTCATTCTTTCTGAGGAGTGATCTCTTCATATTTCTGTCAGATTCCCACCATCACTTGGGGAAGCCCTAGGATGACTAAGGACTTGCACTGGAAATCCTTGTCCTCTGACCCATCTCACCAGCATCACCCCAGATGCCTGACTCACAGCAGTCCTGGATTTCCTCAGTATTCACTTCAAAACTATTCTGGCCTCCGCCTGTTGTCAGCTTCCAAAGCTACTTCCACAGTTTTTTCATTGTTATAGCTACACCCTACTTCTGTGGAACTAGTTTGGACTTAATTCATTTGTACTGTGGTGGCAAAATATCTAGGTCTGAGTAATTTATAATGAGGAAACATTTCTCACAAGCGTAGAGGCTGGGGAGTCCATGATCATGGCTCTGGCATGTAGTGAGGGCTCACATGGAAGTTGGTGCAAGGGTATCCATGAGAGAGTGAACCTGCAAGCCCTTTTTATAGTGGCATCAGCCCAGTAAATGCCTCCTCCGTGGTCTCACTTCCTGCCATGATTGCAATGGGTATTACGATTTGTAGCTGAAAGTTTTCCTGTGTCCTGCTTGGACCCTGCCTGCAGTTGGAATGAATCTCTCCCACCAGTGTTCTGCAGCCACTTGGTCCCAAATAAATACACAGAGGCTTATATTATTTTCAAACTATATGGCCTAATGGCTCAGGCTTCTCATTAGCTAGCTCTTACATCTTAAATTAACCCATTTCTATAAATCTATACTTTGCCACATGGCTTGTGGCTTACCGGTACTTTTACATCTTGCTTCTCCTGGCGATGGCTAACAGTGTCTGCCCCACTCTCCTTTCTCCTCCCATTATCTCTCTTGGATTTTCCCGCCTGGCTCCATCCTGCCCTGCCATAGGCCAATGCAGCTTTATTTATCAACCAATCAGAGCAACACATATTCACAGCATACAGAAAGACATCCCACAATGACAATTCAAACACATGAATTGTACATTTCTTTGGTAGTATAGCTTTTTGCTAAATTTTGAATAGAATCCTATAAAAATCCTTCAACTTTGCTCTTTTTCAGGATTGTTTTGATAACTAGATTATTCATATTTTTGACAAAAAGTTAGTGTCATGTCAGTTTTTGTGGAAATTATGTTGATAATTTCATTGGGGAAGCATCCACTTTAATACTATTAATATTTCTATTTCATCATCAGGTATATGGGCCATCACTTACATCTTCATTTTCTATAGCATTTTACAGTTTGAAAAAGAGGGGTCTTTCATGTTTGTTACACTTTTTTCCATTTAACATTTGAAAATGCTATTAGAAGTAGTATTCTTTCAGGTATATTGTTATTACTTGGTGGTATATAGACATAGACGTAACTTTTCTGTACAGATGCTTGCCAATTTATGAGAGTCATGTCTTTATAACATTGTAAGTAGGAACTATTTGAGTATGCACTTCCCCCTCCTCCCCTTCAGAGCATCATAGCTTAGTGACAGTGCTCCCCTTCAGAGCATTGATCATGTGGGCGATTGGAACCCAGGCTTGCTACTGCCCTGCCCAATAAGGAACTTGGAAAAAAGAACCAAATGCAAAGTCCTGTTTGTCCTGAGTGACAAGGTGAGCTATCTGTCTTGATTTTTATATTATCTAGCTTTACTAAATACATTTTAAAAAGATCTCTCTCTCTCTCTCTCTCTCTCTCTCTCTCTCTCTCTCTCTCGTGTATACAGTGTTCTGTCTGCATATATGCCTGCAGGCCAGAAGAGGGCATCAGATCTCATTACAGGTGGTTGTGAGCCACCATGTGGTTGCTAGGAATTGAACTCAGGTCCTCTGGAAGGACAGCAATGCTCTGAACCTCTGAGCCATCTCTCCAGCCCCACTGAATAAATTTTGTGCATGTGTGGGAACCCTGGTTTTGTGGACAGAGAAAAGGAACAGCCAAAAGTAAATTTACTTCCTCCATTGTTCTCTTACACTGTCTGTGATGACTATGTCACCAAGGAGAAGTGGGAAAAGAGAACCCTTTCTGACCATAGAGGAAGTGTGTGTAGTATGCTAGCATTAGGGTAGGACATCCATAGGACATAGATTGTGGCTAGAGTTTTCCTGCCTGGCCCACAGTCAGGACAAATCTCTCTCACCTGCCAGTCCCATAGCTGCTCAGACCCAACCAAGTAAACACACAGTCTTATATTGCTTACAAACTGTATGGCCGTGGCAGGCTTCTTGCTAACTGTCCTTATAGCTTAAATTAATCCATTTCCATAAATCTATACCTTGCCACATGGCTCGTGGCTTACCGGCATCTTTACATGCTGCTTGTCCTGGCGGTGGCTGGCAGGCAGAGACTCCCTCCGCCTTCCTGTTCTTTTTATTCTCTCTGTTAGTCCCGCCTATACTTCCTGCCTAGCCACTGGTCAATCAGTGTTTTATTAGCAACACATTTGCCATACAGAACATCCCACAGCACATAGATGGATTTTATTAGACTTCGTTTTGTTTCCAGTACAGGGAGATTTTTGTTGGTTGTTTTTCTTAATCATGTGTTCATTTGGGTTCCAACTGTGTTCTTTGCAGATATATTTTTCCCATTCATGATTTTGTCAGTATATGTTGACTTAATCTTTTAAGTTTAGAATGTTGAAATAGCCTTGCATTTTGGATTATACTATAAATACTATATCCATGGGGTATTATTTTTAATTTTATTTGCTAGTCTTGGTTTGCAAATGCTTTCTTAGGAATTCTTGTATCTTTGTCTGTGAGTTATATTGGTTTACAGTTTTCCTTTCTTGTAATGCAGGTACCACGCTTGGGTATTAGGGCAGTAACAGAACTGCTGGATCATGCGTTTTCTTCTTTTTGATTTATTTCTGAGAATCAAGATTGGGTTTGCTGACATTTATTATTGTTGTCTTTTTTTCTATTTCACTGTTTTCTACTTTATTAAAGCTTCCTTTCTCCTTAGGTTGACAGCATAGATCATTGACATTAAGACTTTTATTCCTTAATATAAGTCTTCAAAACTTCTTCTAATCATTACTTTATAAAGTGTTTTGACAAACTTTAATATATTATTAGTATTCAGTTCTGTTTTTAACTTCAGCTTATGATTTTGAATGCACAGGTGGATTTAGAAAGATATTGCTCAATTTCCCAATATTTGGCATATTGGATTACATTTCTACACTATGTTACTGATTTATTTAAATGACTTATGAACAGATAATATTTTATATGATTTGAATCTCTTATTGACTTTTATGTTCAAATATATGATCTATTAAAATTTTCTTCGTAAACTAATACATTTATTTATTTATTTTTTGTTTTTCTAGACAGGGTTTCTCTGTGTAGTTTTGGTGCCTGTCCTGGATCTCGCTCTGTAGACCAGGCTGGCCTCAAACTCACAGAGATCCGCCTGGCTCTGCCTCCCGAGGGCTGGGATTCTTTAAAAGTTCTTTTGTGTTGGGACTGGAGAGGGCAGAGTGCTTAAGCATCCTTGCTGCTCATGCAGAAGACCCACGTTTGGTTCCTAGCCCCGTGTCAGCTGCCTTACAGTGCCTGTGAGTCCAGTGCCCGGCGATCCTGTATCATATCTGGACCTCCACAGGTGCTCATAGGTGCTCACAGTGCTCTCTCTCTTTCTTACACACACACACACACACACAGAGAGAGAGAGAGAGAGAGAGAGAGAGAGAGAGAGAGAGAGAGAGATTTAATGGAAAGCATTTCTAAATTTATTCAGTTATAATTGCATATATATAATATTCTTTGATCAAATCGCTCCACCTCCATTATCCTCTTGTCTCCCAACAAATGCCTTCTTTCCATGCCCACCCCGCAACTGCTTTCATGTCTTTTCTTTGTGTGTGTGAGAGAGATCCGTTGAATTTGAGTTGCCTGCATGAGCAAAGGTCAGGGACTATTTTTCTTGAGTGGGAGATAAGCTACCAAGGAATATTTTTAAGTGTGCTTGACAAGTATGTTTCTTAGATCAGTTCTGCTTTGCTGAGTTTAATATTCTACACATTTAGGTTAAACTTAGCAGATAATGTTATTGGGGGAGTCAGTTGGCCTTTGGGGTTCTTAGTCTCATTAATAAGAGACTTAAGAATGGACTCAGAAGGAAGCTTGATAACTATTTTATTAGAGTTTGAAAGAAAAGCAACAGAGCAGGCAAGGTGTAAATTTGTGCAGCTTGGAGAAAGAGGGACATGGAGAAGAGGAAGAGGGAGCTGTGTGTTTTGAATTAGGGTTTAAGAAAACAGGGATATTCTTCAATGGAGGTTGGCAAGCAGCTGTAGAAAGGGGTGTGTTTATGGCTGGGTGTGTCTTTAGACAAGAAAGTGAGAAAGCCTGAAGTGTCAAGGAAAACAGGCTTAGGTTTTTGGCCAGTATCTAAAAAAGAAACAGAAAGAAGGGAAAGAAAAAGTTGCTCTTTTAGAGGTAGAACACTGGAAAAAAAATAGGCAGTCTTAGGGCTGTGCTGCCCAGTGGGAGCTCTGTAAACAACTGCAGGAAGGGAGTGCTTTCTGGAAAGTCTAAGTATAACCTTATGAGGGGATAATTATTCTTCCCATCTCCTTAGCGTTTTTCCAGGTGAATCAACTTTCCATCCTGTGGAGTGATCTCAAGGAGGAGTGCTTAGCAAGCCCAGTTGGATTTACTCTTGAGAGAGGAAGAGAAGACAACGGCATTTAATGCTAAAATTTTGGAATAGATCAGAATGTCATGTTTCTACGTGGAGCCAAAAGACAGAACACAGATATCCTTCCTTTGACCAGGAGAAAGTAGTTTTCCTTTAATGGGGTTCAACAGAGTCCAGCTACCTCCACCTTTTCTTATGGTACTTGAGATCTCAAGGAGGGACAGTTGTGATGGATTCCTTCCTGGTGTTGCTAGGGAAGTGGAAGGCGAGGCCCAAAGCTGACCACAAGAAGTCCACCCTTAGTAACCTCCCAGGCTGCTAACCCCTGCCAAGCTACTTAACATTAATGTTGTTATGATTAGCTGTGGCCATATTACTTTGTCACTTCCCAAGAAAGGAATGTTTAAACCTTACTCTTGCCAGTTTTTAGTGTAAATCACACTCTTGGGAGCAGACATTCTGGATGGGATGCTGCGTTAAGGAAATGGTCTTTTCACTTCGGTAATGGCTCTGTCATTGTAAAGTACATTCATTTCTTTCTGGAATTACTCATTTGTTGAAGTCTGCCTTCTGCAAGTATCCCCCTAGCCACATTCTTTTTCTTTTTTATAAATTAATGTTTGTTTTAATCTTTTCATTAATTTTTAGTTAGAATGTAGTGGTTTCATCATGGCATCTCTCGTCCATGTGTGTCATGTATGACCCCCACTCCCTCACCTACTCCCCTCTCCAGGGCCTCCCCCTCCAAGTGTTTCCCTTTCCTCCTTTTATCTTCCTATTGTATGTATTCCGTTACTCTATTTCCCGCCTCTCTTAAGATTTCTTCTACATTCCTGTTATTCTTTTCTAGTTCTATGTCTAACAAACACCCACACATAAATACACATATAAACACACACATAAGTACACATATAAACATGTACATGTAAATACACACATAAACACCCACATGTAAATGCACACATAAATACACACATAAACACACACATAAATACACATGTAAACACACACACGATTTTAAATGTAGCTGCTGTGTCTGAGGGAAAACAGTCCTGTTGGTTGTCTTCCTCAGTAGTTTGTTTAACACGATTTCCAGTTGCATCCATTTTCATGCACATATTTCATCTCATTTTCTTTATGGCTTCAGAAGATTTCATTGTGTGTATGTGTCCTGGTTCATCTGTTGGTGGACATCTAGTTTGGTTTTATTTTCTGGCATTCATATGTGTGAATGAATATATATATATATATTATATGTTATATATAATGTTATATAGAGAGATATAAAAAATAAACTCTTCCTTCTATCTTGAGTCACCTGAAGTTTACTTTTCAGACTGTGTAGTTGGCCGCTGTATTATATAGTATAACGATCTCTGTCATAGAGTTGTGGTGTAACTATAGTCAGCGCATAGTCAGTGTAACTATTGGAGTTTTTCTTTAAGTGTGCAGCCCTTTGATTTGGTTTTTGGTGGTCCCTTCTGTTCTTATTTGGGATGATGTCATCTTAGGACTACTTTCTATTTACTGCTGGTTTTTTGTTTTGTTTTTCTTGTTTCACTTTTCTAATTTCCTTTGAATTCACAAGATTTACTTTTGCTTAAAAAACATTCATTCACTATATGATCCTCCCTCATTTAAGATACTCTTACCTTTTAACATGTCTCTTTAGTAACTTCATTCAATTATTATCTACAACCTTCCTTATCAAGAAAAACCACCTAGTCTCTGATATCTCGCTGTCTGTACCATCTTGGCATTTTAGAGTTTTAGTTTTTTTGGGTTTTTTTTTTGTTATAAAAGACAATATTTTAAAGTTTGAGCATGAGTTAGGGGGCTTATTTTAGTTACTATTGTATTAAATATTGGATAATGTTTATTTTAAAATATACTTCACTGGACTCAGGCTTGCTGTTAAAAATGGAAGGTGTGAACCTAATAAAGAAATCACTTTAAAGGAAGGTTAATAGAAAAGTGGTTAACAGTGTTTAGTTGTTGTTGTTGTTTTATAGTGATCCATTTTTTCATGAACATTAGGGGAAAATAAATCTAAGTGTTAATGTAGAATTTAAAATATGTTCTCTTAACTCTGATTCTATCATCTGTTTGCTATGTATTTTGCCTTAATATTGGTCAGCTGCTCAGTAAAAATCTATATGGAAAGATTACTTAGATTTTCCTATAGAACTCAGGAATAGGTTCATTATGGAACATCTGGCAATAGAGAGGAAGAAGACAGATAATCTAATATTCTCCAAGAGTCCTAAAGAAATGGCCAAGCATCGTTTGGAGCTGCCTATGTTTATGGCCTCAGAAGTCATGTGCATTCAAGGGGTTGGCCGCACTCCTACTCACTTAGCATTGAATAGGGCAAGCAATGGCAAAGTGTGGGCTAAATGAGAAAGGGCTGGAGGGTTGGATGAAGTAGTTATTCTACTTGCGCCTCTGTAGGGAAGGGACTCTCTACATCATGCCCAGCAAAGGAGGCGTGCGGAAAGAACCACCGCATACTTCTCTGCCTCACCCCTCATCCCTCCTCAGGGTCTTCGGTTATCTGTCATAGGCAATTTCTGCTGTTGTAGCAAAATACCTTGGCCTGGGTAATTTATGGCAACAGAAATTTGTTGCTCACAGGTATGAGGCTAGACCTTGTATGGTTGACAGTAGCACCTTTAATATCTGGCGAGGGCCTGTTCTTCATAGATGCTACTTCTCTTTGTACTCACATGCAGAAGGGGTGAAGGAGTTTCACTAATCGCTTGCTACCTCTTAATACTGTTTCACCTTATGAAGTTGGTGGGGGTGCAGGCACATACATACCAAAGCATCCCATGAGATCACATTCTAGATCTCCAAGTCTGCTGGTCAGTGGTCTCCTGCCTATGCCAGTGAGTAAGGTTGAACCTAAGGAAAATCATTAGCCAACTATTTTAGCATTGGATAAAAGCTCTCCTCTCAGGAGCTGAGATGATAAAGCACTCATAACTCCATTCCCTGGTGCTTGGCTCTATTTGTCCTCTTAATTGGTTTGGAACTTACAAAGGATATTATTATCCATCCTTTAAGACTTCTACCTACTTTTGTATTATGGTGATCAAAATGATAACAATATTTGATATCAATATCAGTAGTAAGAAGAGCATAAATGAATGAGTGCTATTTATCTATCTATCTATCTATCTATCTAGTCAGTCTATCTATCTATCATCTATTTTCTATCTACCTACTCTATCTATCTATCTATCTATCTATCATCTATCTATCCATTCATCCATCTATCTACATACTAATCTATCTACACACACACACACACACACACACACACACACACACACACTCCATAACTTAGATCTAAAGAGAGTTAGACCAAGTGAAAAGATCAAGTCTCAGTAAGTTTTATAGTGAATGATTCCACTTGTTTTTGAAATGATAGAATTACAGAGATCTAGAACAGATGAATGGTAGTCAGTGATAGGATGGGGTAAGTAGTATATGGGGATTCCTTGGTAAGGATGGAAGAATTCAGTGGATTATAGTGGTGGTTATAAGAATCCATTCACTGGGTAAAACTACATGTGTGTGTATACACACACTATGCTAAGACTGATAAAATTTGAATAAGACCTAAAACCTATGTATGAATATTATGCCAATATATTTGCCAGGACTTGGGAACTATGTAAGATGGCATAATGGAAGTGGATTGGACAAAGTGTACACAACATCTGTATTACTTTTTGCAACTTCCCTTGAATTGATAGTTGTCTCCAAATAAAATATTTAGAAACATATACGGACATTGTCACTTAATCTCAAGTAAGAGTTAATAAGCCAGGGGATGAACTGAAGTTCAGAAGGCTTCATGTGGAGGATATTTTCTAGGAATAAATTCTGTCTCTGTTTAAGTCATGATGCAAATAATCTTGAAAACCTCCTAGACTGTCCATTCAATAGTAAGTTTCCACAGTTTCACCAGTCTCTTCTAGAAGATTGTTCATGGGATCCAAAACCCTTCAGTTCTTCTGTTGCTAGTTAGATGGGCTTGTGGACTGCCTGTCTGTCTTCCTTGGAATCTGATACTTAAGAAACTACAATTCATCTGTGAATGTATAAATGTATTCTCATTTAGTAATGGTTGTAATAAGAATCCAGATCCTTTCTATAAACAAAGGATTGGGGGAGGGAGTTCAGACTTAGGAATGATTGCTGTCATTGGTAACAACTCTTCTCTCTCCAGGCATGCACCTGTCTGTGTTCACTCCTTAGCAGCATCGTAGACTTCAAAGCCTAAATAGTCAAGATCTGAACCATTTTCTTTGTTCTTGCCATCTCTATATGCAAACTCAGTAGCATTTGAGAGCTAATCTCCCTGTGTGCAGAGTAATTACAGCAAAGTAAATAATCTCCAGTGTTCGGATTCCCTTTGGAAATGGTTTAATATCTTATCTCTCAAAACTAGTTTTCATTGCACCCAAAAGGCCTGAGAAATTTCCTTAGTATTCAGAAAAGGAGTAACTTTAAGAACACTCTGGAGCCCCTCTCCAGCCATTGTTGTTGTGTGGGGACATTTTCCCCATCCTATGAAAAACCAGCTCTCTGCTCCCTTTACCCAGCCTGTGCAGTGTGTGCAGGTGGGTGGGAGTGCCCTCTGTATAGCCCACACTTCAGTTCAGATTTTGTGAACTGAATCAGAAGTTGTTGTGGTCACAGAAAGTGATCTCTGTGACTGCGGATCGTTCTGTGGAGAAACATCTTTTTTTCCCCTCTCTCTCAATTCTGTAACGACACTCCAGTATTCCATTAGGGGCCACCCAGCTTCCCACAACATGTTCTGAAGAAGCCTGTGTGACCCTGTAGGTGGTTATTTCCTGAGATTTGTGTGTATGTCAGAGGAGTCGTGGTGCACACTGTAAACACTATACATATGCATGAGTAGGACAGAGGGCAACCATTGGGTGTCATTTTTCAGGGGACATTCACTTTTTTTTTTTAAACCAAGGCATCTCACTGGGACATGGACTTTACCAATAAGACTCAGTAGATTGGTCAGTGAGCCCCAGAAATCTGCTTATGTCGACCTCCCAGGTGCTGAGTTTATAAGCATGTGGTACCTAGCTTTTAAAATAGATTCTGGGGATTGAACTCAGGTCCTTGTGCTTGCGAGACAAGTATTTTGTTCACTAAGCCATCTCCCCAGCCTCCTTACTGGAAGTAAAAGAAAATCCATTTATTTATTTGTTGTATGTGTGTATGTACACATGCATGTTTGCCATGACGTTCATTGTTGAGATCAAAGGACAACTTGTGGGAGTTGGCTCTCTCCTTTCGTCATATGGGTTCCTTGGATCAAACTCAGGGAGTCAGGTTTTGTGATAAGTGCCTTTACTGGCTGAATCATCTTGCTGGACCCTCTACTGGGATTTTTCACCTTGATAAGGTTTGTGGTGTTTGTCCCAGTAGTCTCTCTACAGGCTTCAGGAGGGGCTATTTTGCTGTTGCTGCCCACATCCCATGGCAGCCAGCACCTAGTCTGAGCTCTTTGCTCCTATATCTGAAATGACGGATGCCAGACCTCGAAGTACCAAAGTAATGTTTGCTGTTTCAGCTGTGAGCTTGTTCTTCTCACAGGCTGTGGACAAGTGTATGACTGGAAGCTGTGCACTTCGCCTAAGGTTGGAACTACAGGAAGAACCTCCAAGCCTCTGTGACTCATGTTCTTCCCACAGCAGGACTGTTAGGAGACATGTTGTTTGGAACAAATATATCTTTCATGAAGTGTGCAAAGACTAGACATGTGCTGCTAGCAGTTTGCAGCCGTTCCAGATTCGTGAAAAGTCTAGTGTTGATTGAAGCATTCTATCTTTGATCATGGTGTTAAGATGGTTTTTGCTCTTACTTTTCCCTCAATAAAATATGAGGAGGAAACAACTATTCATAGCTGTGGTGTTTTATTTCTATTAAACTTCAGCATTCTGGTGTTCTAACAGATGCCTTTTGAGAGCCCTGCATGGTTTGTACACATCCGTGATCGCAGAATGTAAGTGGAGGCCAAAGAATTGTAAATGTGTGCTCCACAGTGAGTTCAAGGCCAGTCAGGGCTACAAGTAGTCTGGCTATTTCAGACCCCCTAAAAGGATTCCTTTAAATAATTTAAATTGTTTGAATTTGAGCTCATACTGTTTCATAACCATCGAGACTCACGTTTTTGTTGTGATGTTCTTTGCTATTTTTCTGATTACATTAAGAATTGTAGTCTTTGGAAATTTGTTTCCAGTTTCATATAACTGGTGTTTTCCTTGTTTTTAATAATACTTTTTAGATCTAAGTTAACTGTTACTTTCTGATGTTATTTATGAAGACTGTGTCATTCATAAGGTTACAAAAATAAGGGAACTTGAGACTAACAAGCAAAGCTTTCCTTGTGACCGAGCATCATTGTTAGATACAGTTAAGTGAAAATGTTAGTGAAAACCAGTGAGCTGGAAAGGATTGCCTAGTGGCTTCTCTCTTCTTCTCCATCCTCTATTTCTCTTGTGCTCCTCCTAACTCTCAATGCTGTTTGGATATATTTCCTCTTCTTGCTTCTTTCTCCCTCTTCTTACTCTTCCCGATGTAGGTGTTCTTTGGGGATCCATCTTTGCCTTCCTCCACCCCACACACTCAATTCCTTTCAGCTCTGAGCCTTTCCTGGGAGGACAGGAAGAACAACGGATGCTCCATCTTCTATAGCATATGAGAGCACACATCAGTCATGCCTCCCTAGGCCAGGTGCAGAGAGGGGGTGGTTGGGTCCTGATTGTTCCTCAGAGCCCAGCAATCTGTTCATCTTGATGTGTACTAGATCCTTCCTAGAACTTCATGCCTTCGCAATAACTTGGCCCTCGAGTAGACCTGGGGTGGATGCCACTCAGCTTCCGAGTTAGTAGCAGGTGATCTATTCTGAGACAGTTCACTTTTCTCACTGGAAATTACTTCTGCCATGTGTCACAGGCAAAATTAAAACTCTTACAGATCAGTACTAGGTAGGTTGGTTAAGCCTAAGTTGATGATGTCCCATAGAGCATTGTAGTTGGATAATCACTTGCCAATCGCAAGGCTTGCCCAATGTTGGATCAGTTTTCCTATGTCCTGACACTCTCTCACTTGGTCTCCTTTGCAACCTCAGTGGCCAGAGTATCGCCTGCCATCTGTCTTGTAACAGAGGGTCTGCTGCCATTGGTCTTGTAACAGAGGGTC
>CABHPQ010166638.1:27615-45281 GCA_902168405.1 Peromyscus aztecus
GAGGGTCTGCTGCCATTGGTCTTGTAACAGAGGGTCTGCTGCCATTGATCTTGTAACAGAGGGTCTGCTGCCATTGGTCTTGTAACAGAGTGTCTGCTGCCGTCGGTCTTGTAACAGAGGGTCTGCTGCCTTCGGCCTTGTAACAGAGGGTCTCCTGCCGTTGGCCTTGTAACAGAGGGTCTGCTGCCCGTCAGTCTTGCAACAGGCTGGCTTTCTTCTCCCTCTTCATCACTCTGAAGGTGTCAGCAATGGCATTCACTGGGAAAAACATTTTTGAAGCTCCGATTGGCTTTGTTGGTCTACTGGGCCCCAGTTGCAAGTCCCCTGATATCTTAAACTCAATATAAGTCTAAAGTTGACCCCTCTCTCTTATTAACATCTCCTCTAGGCTTTACCTTGATTTTGTTAATGGCACAACCATCTTTCTCATCTTCTATGCCTAAAACCTGGAGTCACGTTTCATTCTGTCAACTTCTTCACTTTTCCTATTCAGCCATTGGCAAAGTGTTGATTCATCACAGACTCTGGTAGCTTTTGAAAAGTCTTCATTCTTGTTTATTTAGTCTCTTTTTGTTTAAATGGGTCCCTAAGCAGGATGTAATTCCTCCTTAATTTTCCCTCCACAACTTTGTTTTTACTTAAGGGCCAGTAAAATTGTTTTCTGCTCCTTCAAATAATTTCCCTATGATGTGTCTGGCTGGAAATACTCTTTTTGAAAGAACAAAACAAACCCCACAATGTATTCCAGAGTTATTTTTTATGTCTGTTGAACTGTCCTTGGTATAATGAAAGAACTTGGGATGCAGATATTAAAGCCCCTGCCCACCCCTTTGTGAGTCCCTTATTGGCACAGGGAACCCCACCCAGATGGTCCTGAATCATTTCAGGAGTGCTGGGCATTATTGGTATCTGGGCATGGATAGCCCTGATCTAAGCATCCCAGTAATTCTGTGCTTCTTTAACTCACCTAAACTATTTTGTTGTGTTTACATTAACAGAATGCCAAAATTTCCATTCTTTATCAAATTTTTTTATAAGCACTTTCTTTTTCCTCAGCGGGAACTTCTCAGCCAGAATGCAGAGGGGAGAGAAATGAAGCAAGGTCCAGTTGCAGAGACAGTGGTACCACCACTTTAGAAAACCGTTGACATTTACCCAGCAGTTCTCCAGGTGTGTTCCAAAGGGAACTGGAAATGTCTGTCCACATAAACAGCTGCTCACAGATAGTAATAGCACTGTTCATTGTTCCATAATAGAAAAAGTGGGAACACCCAAATATTCATTACCTGATGAAGGATACACTGTGGTGTATCCATACAGCCGAATTTTATTTGAATATTAAAAGTGCTTAGGTATTGCATTATGAATGAATCCTAAAGACAATGGTCTAAAGCAAAAGAAGCCAGCAACAAATGATACCATGTTGTATGATTCCACTGATGTGAAATGTCTAGAATATGTAAATCCATGAAAAGTAGTTTGGCTCTTGTGAGTTGTAGGTCTGGCATAGGCAATAATGTCTAATGAAATTTCCCTTTAAGATGATGAAACGTATGGAATTAGATGATATTTTATTAGGTTTCTGTGGCTCTGAAAAAGTCCGTGACCAAAATCAATTTGAGGAGCAAAGGATTTTTTTTCATCTGACAGTTCCATACCACGGTCCATCACTGAGGGAAGTCAGGGCAGGAACTCAAACAGGGCAGAAACGGAGGCAGGCGCTGATTCACAGGCCATGGAGGGGTGCTGCTTACTCCTTGCTCCCCATGGCATACTCAGCCTGCTCTCTTATAGTCCCCAGCCAGCCCCATGGACTGGGCCTTCCCACAGCAACTACTAAAAAATGCACGGCAGGTTTGCCTACAGCCTGATCTTATGGAAGCATTTTCTCAATTCAGAGTCACTGTTCCCACATGACTCGAGCTTTTATCAAGTTGACATAAAAGTAGCCAGCACAGATATGATAGAGTCACAGTCTCTTGAAAGCTGCCCAAGCTCAAAAGCCTTGACTTCTCTCTTGAACCCACAAGGTAACTAAGAGCAGAATGAAATCTTGGAACCTCTGCCTTCATTTTTCCCGTCTCCTTTAGTTTGGGTCATGCCTATGCCTGCCAAGCAATGCCTGTGTCCCTCTCTGCTGTGGTTTGGATTTGAAATGTTGCAGAGAGCTCTGCTTGAGGGTTTGAACACTTGGTCTCCAGCTGGTAGAGCGTTTTAAGAATGTTCTGGAACCTTTGGGGGCGAGGGCCTAGTGAGGAGAGGTCGATATTTTGGAGACAGGCCTTGGGGTTGTAACTTGGCCCTACTTCATGTCCTTTATCTGCTTCCTGGTCCATGGAGATATGAGCAAACAGACCTGCGTTCCTGCAACCTTGTCTTCCCATCGTGCTGGACGGAACCAAAGTGAATCCATCCCTGCTGGTGTTGCTTCTTCTTGTTCAGTATCTGATAACTTCAATAGGAAAAGTGACTAAAACATGAACCAGTCTCTCCTCCCCTCCTCCTCTCCTCTCCCCTCTCATACAAACACACACACACACACACACACACACACACACACACACACACACACACACACCACACCAGCACTGAGAACACAGAGATACATTTTTATTCTAAGCATGCCCAATCTTCTTGGATTTTATGAACCAGAAAAGCTCAGAGGACAGAGCACCCATCCCCCATAGGTGAAGGGAATGCCCTGGAGCAGAAGTATTCCTTTTACAGGAAACAGATTGATCCTTCAAGCAAAGGCATGGACTCCTGAGAACCACCCTGAAGAACCATGACTGAGACAATGTTTCCCTAGCATTGTAACACCTTGACCAGGATTGTTAATTATTTACACCTCTTTCCCTGTCCCTGTCCCTCCTTTCTAAGCTGTGTCTCTACCCTGAAGGTGGACTTCAAGTTGCTAGGCCTTCTTCCTCCCAGTGCAGTGATTCAGTTCATCCCCATTTTCTTCTACGATTACTTGTCTTTATAATTTTCACACTGGAAAAGGCAGCTGAGCCTAGCTTCTTCAGGTAACTGGAATGGTTGTTGTTGGCCCCAAACTCAACTTTGTGAATACAGTAAACAAATAAACAAACAGAACCTCTGAATTGTACACTTGGAAGGGTGGATATTCATTGTACCTGAAGTACATCCAAATCCTTTACTAATAAGCCAAGTGAATACAAAGTTAGAGCATTGAAAATAACCAGAAAGTGTTTGGATATATTTTGTTAAATTATGGAGTCCTTCTTGTCACAGTTAGGTCAGCCGAAACACTTTACAAGTGAGAAAAGTTTCCAGAGGTTGAGTGACCTTACTCGGGTTCCTGCAGTGTGTGGTTGGGTAAGGGCCATTTTTGGAAAGACAAACTTGTTCCACTAATGGTGTTGCCTTCCAGGGTGCACATGTCTTCTATTAGATGTGTCTGTGTGAAAACATAGCACTCTGCGGGTATGAAACGAAACTCCCAGGAAAGAAACCAGACCTGTCGGAAAGGTTTTACAAGGCAAATGAGAACTGAGTCTAGCCTTTTGTTTCTATCTCTGTCACTAACAGTATTTGGTCCATGGGAAAAGACATTTTTGTTAGAAGGGAAGTTAAACTAACTCTATATTATTTTCCCATTTCTTCTATAACGTGACTTGTCTATTGAATTCCCCAAACTAAATCTGATGTAATTACTAGATAATAACCTGCCCCTTTAAGACAGTGGTCACTCTTAAGAAACCAGATTCTACAACCCGAAGAAATCACAGTTCCCAAAACAACTCCCTGGGACAGAGAGCTAAGAAGCTGTCTGTGCAATGGCTAACAGCAGCCCCTGACGTATATTCCTAACCAGTACCCAGATCTTCCATGTTCTCTGTCCTCTGTGATGTGCTATATGATAAATCATATGCTGTGATTTAGTGAGCTATCCCTTTGCTCAGGGTCTTTCTCTGAAGGGGCTTCTCTGCCCCATCTCTCTGGCTAGCTCCCTGTTTCTCCCTCCCTGTCCAAGTTTGAACGGGAAACCTCTCTGTCACTTTAAGGGACTGTTATGCTATTCTTCATGTGTTATTCTTTCTAAGCTCTCACAGTTAACCCAGACCACAATCCTGAGGCCCTTTCTTCTAATAACTTCATTTCTGAGGGGCAATTATGTGTCATATACTTTCCTGAACCAACTGCTGCCACCACAGTATTATGTTTAACACTGATGCTGAATAATATATCAAATGAAATTATTAGTTACAAATAAAAATATAGTAATTTGAATATTAAAGCCCAATGTTTCCTAATATTATAACTAGCTGCTCCTCATGAAGTTATAGCTATACTGTCAAACTGGCCAAAAGAAAACAACCTAGAATTTAAGGATAAATTATCTTCAATACTCCAAACATCAAGTACAATATTTATATAGTGCCACTAACTATAGACACAGGAGAAAACATATAATTCATTTAGTTAAAAAAATACAATTTTTGGTTTGCCTGTTTCCATCATCTGTTATCTTTAGTTCTTTAAGCTATATTGTGTTCTTGTTTATTTTAATTTTGGGTTTAATACTCCTAATATATTTATATGTTACATATAAATGTTATGTCAGATATATAGGTTTGGAGGGATCAGACCTGGGTCATGATGACCGATGGATTTAAAGGGATCCACAGATTTATTTGTTACTGGATTTACTAGCCACTCCTAAAGACTGCTCTCTTGCCTCGTTAGCCTCATCTTTATTAGGTCCTAAGGCTAAGCTTCCCAAGTACCATGGGAGAGCTCCACATGCTCAAAATGTGATTCTTAGTCATTGTGATTCTTAATACATTGGAATGTATTAGCTACTTTTATATCGCTGTGATAAAAGACCATGACCAAGGCAACTTACAGGAAGAAGGGGCTTTTCGGCTTGTGTTTTCCAAAGGATACGAGTCCTTGATGGCAGAGTGAAGCATGGCAACTGGAGGAAGGAGCTGAGGCTCCCATCTTCAAATAGTGTGGGTGGAACAGAGAACTCAAAATGGTGGGCGTCTCTAAACTGTCAGAGCCAGCCTCTAATGAAACACCTCCTCCAGCAAAGCCACACCTCCTGAGCCTACCCAGATGACATCACCAACTGGGAAGCAAGTTTTCAAATGCTGGAGATATTTCATTCAAACCACTCCAAAGGGGAACTGGGAACTAAAGATTCCAGAAAAAAAGGAAAAAGAAAGTTATACTTGTGTTAGAACTTCCACTGATGGAAGGCTGATGGACGTACTAGAACTCATGAAAATTGGAATGCTATAGGTCTGAGCAAATTGTCCTGGGCTATCTTTATCCCTTTTAATACCTTTGCATTAAACAGCTCTGTGACCCAGTATCTTACTTGCAACTATTAGATAAATCCTTCTGAAATGTACTAACAGACCACTAGCTTCCACCAGTCCCAAAGCTAAGAGTATCATCAGCATCTATAACCTGCTATAATCCACCTGCCCAGTGTACAGCTAATGTATTTAAAAAGGGCCTTGATTTATAGCTTTTCTTTGTTCTTTAACTGTAAACCTGTCATGAAAAAATGCCATGTTGGAGCATGGTATCTGGTGTAACATTGATCTTTGTTCCTGGGTCATACTCATATTTGGCTCCACAATAAGCGATCTCTTATCTCTTTAGGGTGAGAGTTGTGTTCTTTGTGTTGACAGGTGCCTGGGGATAGTATGAGTTTGAAGTTTGAACTTGTTCAAGATGAAACCTCATTATTGTCTTCTAGTGCCTTGAATAGTGTTATAGATTGTGCTCATTAGTATTTTTCATTCCCCCCTCTCTGCTACATGTGTTTTCTATTCTCTACAAACAGACTGCTTGCTGGTCATGTCTATGCTTAAGGGTAGATTTCATTTCTTATCTGCAACATGTTAAAAGGTCAAAATTCAACAGAGTAAAGGGGAGGATTTTAATGAGCCTGTTTCAACGGGAAGAATCTTCATCAACATTGATGAGTGTCTCAAAGATGAGGGAGAAATCCTGTATTTCATCTAACAAGAGGTTTGTGAAGGAAGCTTTATCTACAAAGGCTGACTTACTGATTAGAACTTTAGTGACTTTGGAGAAGTTGGAACGTTGCAGGTCCAGAGACTAATTGCTAATTATCTTGGGCTATCTTTAATCCCCTTCTATGACCATTTATTGTTCCCTTCTGTATGTGGCCTAATACCCTTGCTTGTGGCTGGTAGGTAAATCTTGACATATATGAACACACACTTCCATAGCTTCCATCATCCCCAAGGCCAAAAGTGTCTTGAACTATATCACCTGAGCCATAGAACAGAGAGTTACGTCTTTGCTATGACCCATCTTCCTATGTGCCAACCAGTGTATTTGAGAAGTTTGTTGATTTATAGCATTTTGCTTTTTCTGTTATTATAAAAACTTCATGAAATTGTTCATTTGTCAGAGCATGGGATTTAGGGTAGTCTAAATATGTGTTCTTGGACATGGTCACTTATATTTGACTCCAGAATACACTACCTCTTATTCCCTTTGAGTTGATTATTGTTTTTAACTAAGTTTCTATTGTTTGATTTACCAATAAAGACTCGGGAGCCAGATGCTGAGGTGAAAACCTGCTAGCTCAGAGAGGCAGAGAAAGCACCCAGCTGACCTTCCCTCTTCTACCTATGTCCCAGAAAGAGAATCTCCTCCTCTGCCATCTCATACCAAAAGGATCCCCAAACTCAAATGTCCCTCCCTACGACTTCCTGAGCCCCCTCTTTCCCTTCCTCCCTCCTTCCCTCGCTCCCTCCCTCTCTCCCTCTCCCCTCCTCTCTCTCACTTCCTGACTTTCCCTCACTCTCTATGGCTATTTCCAGTCACCTGGTTGCTTGCCCCTCCTGTTGACCTATGGAATGTTGTTTTTATTTATCCTATTTACCGTAAGCAGAAAGCCCTTGGATTAAAGGTATGTGCTAGGGCTGAGACATGCCACAGCTAGAAGCAGGTTTTTCCAGCAAACACCACAAGATATCCTGGAACAGTTACTGAGGAAGGGTACAAATGGGTTACGCCTTGGAATAAGGACAGGCAGAGTAGTCTCTTACAGTGCCTCTATTTCAGCTCCCTCTTCTCTAAAATTAACTATCAATTAAAAATCATTCCCACGCTGGTGTCTGGTTTTATAAAGACAACAGCCATCTGGAAATATCACTTGAGGGAATTTGTTATCCCCATTTTACGGCTCATTGACCTCTGGTGGTCAGTTTTAAAGGAAAATCAAAAGACCAAGTTAGAGTTGCTCAGAGGACAGGGGAGAGAAACTGGCTAGACAGTTTAGTCCAGGGGTCCAGAAAGCAGTAGTTGTCTGGCCATTTTTGCCCCTCCTCACAAGGGAGTTCTGGTTCTCAGTTCCTTGTTACATCTCACAATGTGCACCCCTACTTAGAATCTGCATATGAGAGTGTGACCAGACACTAATCCCTTTTGGTGAGTGGCTTTGGGAGGGGACCTCTGGGTTCTTATGGTGAAAATGAGGCATGTCTGTTCCCCAGTTTCAGCCCAGCCCCTTCATAATCTTAAGGTACCCATTCTCCAGAGCAAGCTGTTAAAAAAAAAATCGTTAAAGATCATTGATGACAGGCTCCTCCCTAATGGAATCTATTTCTGCCCCTGGGTGTAGACCTGACATTCTAATCTGCTCCAAAGGTTAGAACATTACAGACTGTTGTCTTCTCACTTAACGTTTAATCCATCTGGGCCTGTCAATCACCTGGCCAAGAGCTCAACCCCCAGGAAAGCTGCCATGCTAAGAAGATGGGAAGAATAATTATTCTCTTAATGAGGTAATAATCGTTCCCTTCCTAGGAAGGTTGCAGGGCTTCCATCATGTAGTATTGCAGAGCCTCCCCACCTTTCTGAATCCTAATCAGAAAACCGTAACTTTCTCTTTTTCTTCTTTCTATTGGTTTTCTTTTTTTTCCTTTCCTTTTTTTTCCTCCAAGATAGAGTTTCTCGGTGTAACTTTCGTGGCTGTTCTAGAACTTGCTTTGTAGACCAGTCTGGCCTCGAACTCACAGAGTTCTACCTGCCTCTGCCTCCCGAGTGCTGGCTTTCTATTGCTTTTCTAAGCACACTTTCCCTGACACATTGTGCTTGCTCTCTTTTTCCTAAGTTCCTCCCTGCTTACATGTGGCTGCTAACTAAGTGCAGGGCTTCTTCTCAGAGGACCCTGGTTTCCTGCCCCGTTGTTTTTCTCTCCAATACTAGTAGAAATGTCTGTGGGGTTGCTTCTGAGTCCATTTTCAGACTATTTGTTAAGGAGTGAGAACCTAAAGGGGGGACCCCACCTTCCGTGTTAACATGTGATGCCCACCCTGGGGCTCCCAAGGTTTCTGCTAACAGAAAGACTGCCTGAAGGGACCGCAGTGACTGAAGGGCGTGGCCAGCGACTGCTCAGCTGGTGTCAGTGCAGATGGGCCGTGTAGGCTCAGCCTGCAAGGAGCTGTGGAGGAAACGGAACGAGGGCTTAATTTTGAATATAAGAAGTGGTCAGATTTCCTAAATGTGGGGTTATTAAAATGTGTTTTTTGTTTTTCTTTTCCTAGACTATCTTTATTACAAATTAGTCTTTTTCGTTTTCTTTTTTTTCTCTCTCTCTTTTTTTCCCCCCTAAGCCTAATCTCCATGATTTCACCATATGGAAACTGTGACTTTTAAAAAGAACTTGCTCTACTGAGCAAGCTTGGTACATTTTTCAAATGTTTCTTGACATTAACAGCTCTATTTCTCAATTAGCAAAGGGAATAAAGTTGATTATGCATATCCATGGGGTGACAATTTACATCTGATTAGCAGCTCTAAGGTAAACATTAAAAGGTCACTATAAATAACTTTTACTTCTTTTGTTCTCCGACCAGTCACTGAGTCCCAGCTTCCCTCTGCTCCCGTGGTTGATGGAATCCCATTTTTAAAATGGTAGGCCTCAGTTCCTATTGTACAATCAAATCCGTGGAATTTGAAGCTCAGTTAGTTGACATTTTGGTTGGTTCATTTTTCCTGTTCTTCTGATGCCCATCTGCTTTTGTGAGAACTGTTAGTGACTCACAGCCGTAAAACAACAAGAAACACGGACAAGGCTTGCAGCACATCTTGATGACTCCTTCATGGATTTCTCTTTAAACCTAAAAGGTCTTCACTTTTTTTTTTTTAAAGATGATAAAACAGATAAAAGAGTCGAGGGTGGTGGGGGCCATGTCACCTCCTGTGTTATGAAACTGATCAGCCATAGAATACAAAGCAATTCATTCTGTGCTCTGGAATCAGAGTGGAAGCCGCCTCTTGTGGGGAGCAAAGAAAGCCCTGAGTGAGGGAAGTCCTGAGTCAATGTGTGCTATTGACATGGCCATGGCCATGTCAAGAATCCCACAGCTTCAAGCTCAGAGGGATGCAGGGATTGCCATCCTCCAGGGACCAAATGTGTTGACAGCGAGTGCAGAAAATGTCCACCATAGCTTCCTCCTCCCAGATATTTACAGCCTGAAGATTGTTTCCTTACAAAGACTGCTCCTCCTGAGATGAGCTGAACTGCTTTCCTTGATCCTGCTGTATTCTGTAAATCCTGTCTCCTTGTGTATCTGTCTATAATAACCCTGCCTTCCTTTTTCAGCTGTGTGTATAACCCTACCTCTCTGTTCAACTCACTGAGTTTCCTGAACGCTAAAGTTTCTCCAGTAGCCCTGACCATCCAATGCCCTCCCACCCCCTACCCCTGCCCCTTTCTGACTGTGTGTACATCTATCTGTCGTTTTTTCAATACCTCCTTACCCCAGTCAAGTCCATTCCTGGAGCCATGAAAAAATGCAGTAAATTGGCTTGTTCATGAGAATGGTTCAGATAAGGAAATTGATAATATTGGTTCAGAGAGGAATTTAGGTAGTCCTGTGGATCTGCTTGGAGAGTCCTACTTTGCAATTGCTGTAATTAAGTTAAAGACATGTGGTCCCTTTAAATCTATGCATATGTAGACAGGATTTTGTCTTCTTTCTGTGTTTTTTTTTTTAATAGTGGTAACTGTTAATAATGATTTTTGTTATAAATGTTAGAATTCTGAGGCAGTGTAGAGCTAGAAGGCAGAAAGAGACCAGAGTCTGACCTTCAATGGATGGGATTGTGTTTATTAGCATACACAGCCATGGACAGCCTCTTTCCTCTGGAAAATTGAGGAGTCTGCTGCAGGGAAAAAGTTGGCTGTGACCCTTTAGAGGGGTGGGTCAGGGACTTGGGAATGATGAAATCATTGCAGCTGTAGGGGACTATATATAAGTCCCTCTGTCCATCTTTCCTTCCTGAAATTGTTGGCTCAAGGAGAGACAGAGTATCTTGGGAGAGAGGCTGTCTCAACGGACTTTCCTTTCTGTACTGACCTATAATCAAATGACTGGTCAAAGGCTGAGCAAAGTCATCTGTAATCTCCTAGGAATCCTGTTTTACAACCAGGGCACTCTATAAATACATACATGCTGTTTGTAAAAACAATCATATAAACTTCAGATATGTGATGAAAGAAAGGTTTGAAGAACGATTCCCGTCCCCACCTTTTAGAGATAATAATATACATTTTGCTAAATATTCTAAGGGTTTTTGTTTTGGCTTTCCTTTTCTTCTGAGCATATAGACATACTTATTTTAACAATAGAACTATATTATTTTAACCCAAATTTTGAAAAATTTGTAACACGCATCATTAACCCTGATTTATGGATATATATTATTATTATTAAATAACATGACTAGGTTTACTGTTCAAAGGGCTAGTATAATTTTTGGCTCCTTGATGACACTTAAGTTGTTTACTAGGATAAATTCTGATGAAGATTCTGAGGACTTTTAAACTGTTTGTGAGAGATTTTGATCAGTTCACTGTCCCATGGTGGGGTGTAACAGTGCCCACTCTGCCTGGCCTTCGTTAACGCTTCAGCACCCTTCAATCCTTAGTTCTCTACACAATTACCATTGCAAGTTCCAATGTATTTTATTTTGAAGTTTAAATACTTCCAGGCAATTCAGAGGCATTTGTGTGCTTTTCTTGTCGTCTGGCTTACCTTTCCTAGCATCAGGTTTTGGATTTTTGTTTGTTTTGTTTTGCTTTACAAGAGCTCTTTACATATTACAGCAATTAGTCCTCTGCCGATTAACTCAGTATAAATTAGGTACTAGCAATGTGCCAAATATGTACAACCCCCCAATTTGATTGGTGTGTTTTCACTTGATCTTAGAACAGTCCCTCCATTGAAGAGATTCTTAATTAATCAAATGTATCGACCTGTAGTATTGGACTGAAAAATCATTCCTGGGGAAAGTCTTCCCATGGGTCCTAAGATTATAGAAATTATCCCTTAAATTTTCTTCCAGTTCTGTGATTATTAAACTATTTGGAATTAATTTGGGAGAGACATAGTTGGTAAGGATCATAAATTACTTTTTTATATGCTTATCCCAACACTATCATTTTAGAATCCACTTTTTCTATTTTTTTAATTATTTATTTTGATGCATGTGAGTGTTTTGTCTACATTTGTGTCTGTGCACCATGTGTGCAGCTGGTGCCCCTGCAGGCCAGAAGGCAGCTTTTGACCCTGGAACTAGAGTTACAGACAGTTGTGAACTGCCATGTGGGTGCTGGGAATCAAACCTAGGTCCTCTGGGAGAGAATACAGTGCTCTGACCTACTGAGCCATCTCTCTAATCCCCTTAGCCATTTCTCCCGTCCCCAGTTTTTCCTTTTTTATCATACACAAAGTTCCCATGGGTCCTTGGATATAATTCTGCTTCTTCTATTTCATCCCATAGCTCTTTATCACCATTGGTTTATTCAGAGATACAAGGATGGATTATCAAACAAATATGTGGTAATATTTTGTGTATGTTCTAACAAACAAAGCTTGTCTGAAGATCAGAGGGCAAAACCAGCCACTAGTTATTCATAAAGGCTAGGCAGTGGTGGCACACACCTTTAATCCCAGCACTTGGGATCTCATGCCTTTGTTCCCAGTACTTGGGAGGCACGCATACCTTTAATCCCAGCACTAGGGAGGTTTGAGACAGGAAGTGATATGGCTGGGCAGAGAGAGGAATATAAGAGGGGAGGAGGCAGGAGCTCAGTCCCTTTTGGCTGAGGAGTTGGTGAGGTGAGAGATTGCTGTGGCTTGTTTCTTTGTCTCTCTGATCTTTGGGTATTTACCCTGATATCTGACTCCAGTTTTTATTTTATTTTTATTTATTAAGAAATTTTCTACTCAATCCACATACCATCCACAGATCCTCCCTCCTCACTCCCCCAACCCCCAGCCCTCTTTCCCAAGCTACCCCACATCCCCCAAATCTAGGTCTCCCATGGGGAGTCAACAGAGCCCAGCACACTGAGCCTAGGCAGGTCCAGGCTCCTTCCCACTGCACCAAGGCTGTCCAAGGCATCGCACCACAGACACCAGATTCCCGGAAGCCTGCCCATAGACCAGGGACAGATCCCGATCTCCCTGCCTGGGTGCCCCCCAAACAGTTCAAGCCAAACAACTGTCTTCCGTATCCAGAGGGCCTAGTTCAGTCCCATGGGGGCTCCACAGCCACCAGTCCACAGTTCATGGGCTTCCACTAGTGTGGCCGGTCACCTCTGCATGTCGTCCCAACATGATCTTGAAGTCCCTCGCCTGCAGTATCCCTCCTTTCTCTGATCAATTGGATTCCTGGAGCTCAGCCTGGTGACTGGCCATGGATCTCTGTATCTGCCTCCATCAGTCATTGGACAAAGGCTCTATGATGACAGTTAGGTTATTCACTAGACCGGTTACCAGAGTAGACCAGTCTAGGCACCCTCTGGTCCACTGCCAGCAGTCCAGGGTGGGGTCATCCTTGTGGATTCCTGAGAGCCTCCCCAGCACCCTGCTGCTATGGATATCGCTCTATATAAATAAAACACTGATTGGCCAGTAGCCAGACAGGAAGTATAGGCGGGACTAACAGAGAGGAGAATTGAGGGAACAGGAAGGCAGAGTGAGAGACTGCCTGGAGCCACCGTCAGGACAAGGAAGATGTAAGGTACCAGTAAGCCACGAGCCACATGGCAAAGTATAGATTAATAGAAATGGGCTAAATATAAGAGTAAGAGCTAGACAATGATAGGCCTAAGCTAATGGCCAAGCAGTTTAAATAATATAAGAGTTTATTTTATAAGTGGGCTATGGGACTGCTGGGAATTGGCAGAACCCAGAGAGAAAACTCTCCAACTACACCCTGCCTCTTCCTATTCCCATGATGTCCTCATCTATCATGGTACCTTCCTCCCTGCCCTCCCACTCTGTCCCTGTTCCAGGTTGACCCTCCCATTTCCCTATGCTCTCATCCCCCAATCCTCGCCCTCTGCTACCCCCCCTCACCCAGTCCACTCATGTAGATCTCATCCACTTCTCCTTCGCAGGGTCATCCATGTGTCCCTCCTAGGGTCTTTCCCTGTTAGCTAGCCTCTCTGGAGTTGTGGGTTGCAGTCTGGCCATCCCTTCCCTCCCATCTAGTATCCACTTTTGAGTGAGTACATACTCTGTTTGTCCTTCTAAGTCTAGGTTACCTCACTCAAGATGATATTTTCTAGTTCCATCCATTTGCTTGCAAATTTCATGATATCATTGTTTTTTACTGCTGAGTAGTAATTCTTTGTGTATATGTGCCATATTTTCTTTATCCATTCTTCAGTTGAGGGGCATCTAGGTTGTTTCCAGGTTCTGGCTATTATGAATAATGCTGATATAAACATAGTTGAGCATGTGTCCTTGTGGTAAGATTGAGCATTCTTGGATATATGCCCAAGAGTGGTATAACTGGGTCTTCCATCTCTTGCATTCTGTTGGTTGTACTCGCATCTGTAGTTCCTGTTCGTTTACTCAGATTTTCCACTTCCCGCATTACCTCAGTTTGTGTCTTCTTTATTGACTCCATTTCAGTTTTGAAATCTTGAACTGTTTCCCTCACTTGTTTAATTGCTTTCTCTTGGCTTTCAAGGGATTTACTGATTTCTTCCCATTTTTTGTTTGACTTTTCCTCGATTTCTGTAAAGGACTTTTTCATTTCCTCTTTTAAGATCTCTAATATCTTCTTAAAGTCATTTTTATGGTTGATATCTTCTGTTTCTTCTGGGTTGGGATGTTCAGGTCTTGCTGATGTAGGTTCTGATGGAGCCATGTTGGTTTTTATGTTGTTGACTGTATTTTTTGCACTGGCGTCTACCCATCTCTTTCTCCACTTGGTGCAAGTGGTGTCTGTGTCTGAGGGAGCCTCTCTTGGTCTGATTGATACTCTTGGTCCAGTGGGAGCTCTGGGTCTAGTCGTTGCTGATGGACTCTGTCTCAGGGAGCAGCTCTTAGTCCAATTGGCGCTAGTGGGCTCTGTCTCAGGGAGTAGCTGCAGTCTTAGCGTGTGGTAGATGGTCGTAGTCTGACCTGTCTGCAGGAGGTCTGCCTGCCAACTGGTCTCTTAGTCCAGTTGGGTGCTGGCACACTCTGTCTCAGGGAACAGTTGCGCTCTCTGAGGGTGGGTGGGATTTTAGGATTCGTGCTATGGAAATATTAGGATTGGTTCAAGAGTGGAGAGGCTGAGAGTAAGGCTTGTTTCTAGGAGGTGAGTATGAATGAACTTGGAGGGCGTAGCAGGTAGGAGTACCTAAGAGAGAGTTGGGGATGGTAAAGAAGTGGAAAGACTTGAATGTGAGTGAAGCCTTAGAAATAAGACTTGGCTGTGTGTGTGTGTGTGTGTGTGTGTGTGTGTGTGTGTGTGGGTGTGGGTGTGGGTGTGTGTGTCTATGCAGTAATATGAGACACAACAAAAAGTTGGGCCAAGTTTGCTCCTATGGTGTTTGGAGGGTTTCTCCTGTCATATAATTAATGTAGATTTAGTCTGAAATAGTATCGTGTGTTTTAAGCAGATGTGAGAGACAATCTCTGTTTTGTGTTGTAGATAAGATTTTAGGTGGTTTTGTTGTTGTTGAAGATGAATTGGAAGGATTTTAGAAGAATCACCAACTAGGCAAGGATTCTAATGATCAGGAGTTTCTGTAGAACGTGACAGGGACCTGGACTAAGATGGGAGCGACAAAGAGAAGGAGCAGAGGTAGATGAGAGATGTGCTGGTGGTGATTTGTAAAGAATGATGGACAGTGCAGCTGGGAGAGTAGAATAGTTAATGTCTTCAGTCCCTAGACTAGGAGATGGAAATGTCTTGTGAAGAGCAAGTTCTGGTCAGCTTCACTCCTGCAGGTCCAGGAATATGACAGCTATGAAAGATGTGACTAAACAAATTTGATAGGTTTCAGCCCAGGTGCCACCTCAAGGCATTAGATTTAATGTTCAAATAGTGAATATTGCACTAACTTGTTCCTTTGACCGACTGCCCAGGGAGTGTACACATCATCTCACCCCACTCGACTCCTACTCCTGCCCTTTTTTTTTTCCCCTACACTAGCTGACAGATTCCAGAATGTTCTTCAAAGTATTTAACATAGATAGGGGAAAGTTATGCTTTTCCTATTCCATACATTATCTGTATCATCAACAGATTTCTAGATGTACCTTGCAAATGAGATTTGAAGCTTGCAGACATTGAATAATGAAAACCCTGTAAAAGTCATAATATGAAAAGTTCTTGGCTGGAGCTGATGGAAAATCTCATTTCTGAAGCCAGGGCACAAATGTAACTGTCCAAAGGTTTTCTTTGATTACATGTATTGCCTCTCAAATAGAACGCAAACTTAATTTGCTCACTGAGAAGCTATTTCCAGTTGTTAAATTCATACCTGATATGAGTTATGACATGGAAAGGAGTAAATGACAAATAGAGTATGTGTGGCTTCTGCTACTGAATAGCCAACTAAGTGTCACCAAGTGAGGAAATGTGGGCAGCATCGTCACTCTCTTCAATTTATATTTTTTGAATATCATGGTGTTTGAAGTCAGGCTTATAAATGCTTGGTTAGATTGAGTATGTTAATAGTTTAAGCTTGGCAACAGTTTATCAGCTTCATTATCTTTACTATCTGTGTACCTTCTGCACCGATGATCTTTTAAAACTCTGCTTGTGTTTTTTTCCTCAATCTTATTTATAAGCAAGACTGACGATCATTCTGCCAAACTGAGTATTCTTGATGCAGACCTCTCTGAATCATCTTTGGAGCTCAAAATCCTTATGCTCTCAAGAGAAAGTAGAAGGTAGAGTGATGTATACTACTCTGCTGTTTGATGATGTGATGTGCCAGCGATTATGGGTTCTTATCTTTCTAGCTGAGGCCTCCTGTGTGTAAGAGCCAAAAAGGGATTGTGGACATGCTTATGGACTGTCCTGGGCTACAGACTCATATATATTTTTTAAAAATGGAGCAGGGTTTGAAATGTCATAGAAGCTAGCATCTTTTCTTCAGTCTTCTCACTGTGAATAGGTTTAGGTTGAATGGTGGAGGCAAAAGCTTGGAAAAGAAGAGAGCATGGAGAGCCATAGAAGAATGGAAGCAAAACAGAATTGCATTGTGGTTTAAGAATTCTGAAAGTCCTGAGTGCCTGTGTATACAGAGACAGGCCTACATTCATTCATCGTCATGTTCATATGTTTATGTCTGTAAGGTCATATAGAATTTTGATGCAGTATGTACATTTTATCTGTGTAGGTTGATGTATGGACATAAAACCGAATCGGAAAAAAAAATGAATACAATGATACATAGCCCTGAAGCAGTCCATTTGCATGAGAATGAAAAGCCGCTTTTGGAGCAGCTGATTTTGCCATTTTCTCTTAAATGAAATTTGGCTCATTTTTCATCTAAATATTGGAAATACCCAGTGTGTGTCAGCTTGTCGGAGACAGACCCAATGCTTAATGATTAAATTTGTACTCACTCCTGCATCTGTCCACCCAGCATCTCGGGCAGTTTCCTGGTTTTATTTTCATTGTTATTCTGATTCTCTGAATCCTCTTTTTAATCTCAGTTTTTCTCTTGTCTTTTAAGCTCTGAAATGGGTCTCATCATCTTGGCCTCTTGAGTTCTTCATTGTCCTCTGAAATCTTTTTTACTCATTATCTTAGTTACTTTTCTATTGTTGTGACAAAACACCATGACCAAGACAACTTATGGAAGAAAGCATTTGATTTTGGCTTACAGTTTCTGAGGGTCAGAGTCCATGATGGCAGAGCAAGTTCATGGCGGCAGGAGCAGCTGAGAACCCACATCTTAATCAGCAGGTAGGAGGCAGAGAGACACTGGGGATGGCCTGGACTTTTGAGACCTCAAAACCCATCCCCAGTGACATATCTTTTCCAACAAGGCCACACCTCTTAATCCTATTCAAACATTTACACCAACTGGAGACCAAGTATTCAAACATGTGAGCCTTCAGAACCATACTTATTCAAAGGACCACATTCCTCTTCATGCCTTCCTGGGTTTTGTATGTATTTTTGACTCAGGTGCTAAACACTAAGCAACTGTTCACCAGATTCACTCTGTCTCAGAAGCACAGTTAATGCTGCTGTTTCCCAGCTTCCCCTGTAGTGGGGTGTGGTCATGTGTATAGAAGCTCTTTGTAAAAATCTTCTACAAATGCTTCTGGCTTGTTCGCTCTTTCTTTCTTCTTTCTTCCTTCCTTCCTTCCTTCCTTCCTTCCTTCCTTCCTTCC
>CABHPQ010166639.1:0-12514 GCA_902168405.1 Peromyscus aztecus
TGGAATAAAGGTGGCACAGAAATTATGGGAGTGGCCAACCAATGGCTGGTCCAACTTGACACCCATACCATGAGAAGGAGCCCACCCCTGACACTTCCTGGATAGCCAGGACCCAGAGGCTGGACAGCCCAGAGACCAAGGATAGAACAAACATGACTGGCAGGGGGAAAAAAAAAGTCAATGAAATGATTCCTAGTGATATTCTGCTGCACTCATAGATTGGTGCCTAATCCAACTGTCATCAGAGAGGCTTCATCCAGCAACTGATGGGAACAGATGCAGAGACCCACAGCCAAACATCAGGTAGACCTCAGGGAATCCTGTGGAAGAGGAGGAGGAGGGATTGCGGGAGCCAGAGGGGTCGAGGACACCACGGGAAAACCCAGTGTCGATAACCTGGGCTCACAGGGGCTCATGGGGACTTAAAGGATTTTTAACTTAAAGACATGACTCTCCAAGTACTTTCTAACCGCTGCATGGGGAAAGTGTTACAACAGGCCTCAATACAGAGAATAATGAAGGTGCGAGGCAAAAATGATCGGCAACCTGGAGTTGGAGAATATTCTCTATGAAGCAGGAACATGAAAACTAAGCCCAGAAAGGCATTAGAGATGTGCAGAATTGAAATAAGATATTTCTGGAAGTAGGACAAAAGCCAATGAAGAAATGGAAGATTAGAATTGCTTGGCATACTCAAAAAACTGCAAGCAGATTGAGTAGGAAGTTAGGCCTGGAGATCAAAGTAGAAGAACATGTATAGCACATACAGTGCACACAGGAACAGACACACGGATCATACAGTGCACACAGACACACACATGCAAAGATCATGTAGTACACATGCATAATAATAATAATAAATTGACTTTTTAATTCACAGAAATTAAAAATGTGAACTAAGGATTGTATATGCAACAAAGCTGATTGCCAGGAACACACAACAAAGACAAAATGTTAACATCAAGAGTAAAGAGAGTGGGTTTCTCATGAGTCCTTCCTGAAGACCCACTGGACAATGAAGTTTAGAATATCAGGGTAGCCAGAGGACTGTTTCCATGCACCTGGGTAGAGTACATTCCAGTGGCTCTAAATAACACAAGAAGCACCTGATGTCACTTGTGTGCCTTCTAAGAACATCATACCACCGATATTGTCATCAAGGGAATAGTTGTAGTGTTAGGAAGCTCAGGATCCAGTTGACACTTGCAGAGAACACAGAGAACAGGGATCACCAAACAATGGCAGAGCCAGGCAGAGGGAAAGCAGAGGTCATGGCACTCACACTTGCTCCAACGATTTAATTTTAAATGAAAAAAAATAAAAGGAGAATAAATAAAAAGAAATTGAAATTTCATGACAGAAATTTGGGGGTTGCTTTTGTAGTTTTGAGGCAGGATTTTTACCACGTTGGCCTCAAATTCATGATCCTCTTATGTCAATCCCCTGATGCTGGAATTACATGTATGGGCCAACAAGCCTAGCTAAACTCATAACAAATACTTTGAATGCAAGCTAAAAGTGTAGGACTTCTAAAGCTTGCTAGAATGACAAAACTGTAAAGAATTCAGTGAACAATTATGATGAAATTAGGATGATGATTGCTCCTGAGGTTAAGGAGGCAGTTATGATGATAGCAGAACTATAACATGACTCTGTCGGCCAGAGGGAGACCTTTGTGGTCTACCTCCATTAAAAAAACACTGACATTCTTATATTGTACAGTTATACTGGTTAAAGATGAATACATGCATATATTCATGTATTAATATTGTATATTTAAACATTATTAAAATAAAAAATATTATCAAAGGTCACTAAAGCAAATAAAAACTCTTAGGCTTAAGGTAGCTGATGAAGTTCATTTCCTTACCTGGGTAGTAGATATTTGCCTTATTCGGGGTTTGTGTGTGTGTGTGTGTGTGTGTGTGTGTGTGTGTGTGTGTGTGTATGTGTAACAGTTGAGACTGGTGGATATCCACTTTGGGTCCTAGCAAATGATGAAGGCATTGAAGAACTTAAAGATGAAAGGGGAAAAATTGCTGAGAAAGGATTAAGTCAGAGATCCAAAGAAAAGATCCAGGTGGTCTATGGCCATACCACCCTTTTTTAATATTAAAAAAAAATTTATTCATTTTACATAACAACCACAGATCCCCCTCACATCCTTCCTCCTACTTCCCCACCACCACTCCCCCCTCCTCCACAAGGATAAGTCCTCTTGTGCGGGGGTGGGGGGGAGGCAGCAAAGTCCAGTACATTCAGTTAAGGCAGGACCAAGTCCCTCCCCCTTGCATCAAGTGTGAGCAAGGTGTCCGACCATAGGTAATGGGATCCAGAAAGCCAGCTCATGCACCAGGGATAGATCCTGCCAGGGTCCCTCAAACAGACCCAGCTACACAACTGTCTCCCGTATGCAGAGGGTCTAGTTGGGTCCCATGCAGGTTCCACAGCTGTCGGTCTAAAGTTCCTGAGTTCCTATGAGCTTGGTTCGTTGTCTCTATAGATTTCCCCATCATGATCTTGATCCACTTACTCATATAATCCCTCTTCCTTCTCTTCAACTGGACTCCTGGAACTCAGCCTGGTGCTTGCCTGTAGATCTCTGAATCTGCTTCCATCAGTTACTGGATGAAGGCTCTATGATGACAGGGTATTCACCAATCTGATTACCAGGGTAGGCCAGTTCAGGCCTCCTCTCTACTATTGCTAGTAATCTAAGCTGGGTCATCCTTGTGAATTCCTGGGAATTTCCCTAGCACCAGGTTTCTCCCTTACCTCATAATGTCTCCCTCTATTAAGATTCTCTTTCATTGCTCTCCCACCCCATCCCTCCCCCAGCTCAACCATCATTCCCTCATGTTCTCATCCCCCACCCCCTCCCCTCTGTTGCCCCCCTCATCCCCAGTTTACTCATGAGGATCTCCTCTGTTTCCCCTTCCCAAGGTGATCCATGCATCCTTCTTAGGGTCCTCCATGTTTCCTAGCTTCTCTGGAGCTGTGGAGTATAGTCTGGTTATCCTTTGCTCTAGTATCCACTTATGAGTGAGTAAACACCACATTTGTCTTTCTGAGTCTGGGTTACTTCACTCAGGATGATATTTTCTAGTTCCATCTATTTGCCTGCAAATTTTATGATGTCATTGTTTTTTACAGCTGAGTAAAACTCCATTGTGTTTATGTGCCACATTTTCTTTATCCATTCTTTGGTTGAGGGGCACCTAGGTTGCTTCCAAGTTCTGGCTATTATGAATAATGCTGATATGAACATAGTTGAGCAAGTGTCCTTGTGATATGATTGAGAATCCTTTGGGAACATGCCCAAGAGTGGTATCATTAGGTCTTGAGGTAGACTGATTCCCAATTTTCTGAGAAACCGCCATACTGACTTCCAAAGTGACTGTACAAGTTTGCACTCTCACCAACAGTGGAGGAGTGTTCCCCTTGCTCCACATCCTCTCCAACATAAGCTGTCTGCAGTTTTTTATCTTAGTCATTCTGACAGGTGTAAGATGGTATCTCAGAATCATTTTGGTTTGCATTTCCCTGATGACTAAAGATGTTGAGCAATTCCTTAAATGTCTTTGGGCCATTTGAGATTTTTCTGTTGAGAATTCTCTATCTAGATCTGTAGCCCATTTTTTAATTGGATTGTTTGGTATTTTGATGTCTAGTTTCTTGAATTCTTTATATATTTTGGAGATCAGCCCTCTGCCAGCTGTGGGGTTGGTGAAGATCTTTTCCCATTCTGTAGGCTGTTGTTTTGTCTTACTGACCATGTCCTTTGCCTTACAGAAGCTTCTCAGTTTCAGGAGGTCTCATTTATTAATTGTTGCTCTCAGGGTCACAGCACCCTTAATGTGCCCAATCTTGTCTGATCTCAAAAGCTATGAGGGTGGGGCATGGCCTAGGCATTTGGGGCCTGCCTTTTATCCTCAGGATATTTATTCACCCTAGAAGATGAAATCAAAAGGTTTAAAAGCTAAACAAACTGAATCTTTTGAGATATAGAAACTACAAAGTAGTGGATGTGATGAGAGGGGGAAGATGCAGGTGGATCTCTGTATGGTGATATTTTATTTGTACTGAAATGTGATTTTATTTGTATGCTAATAAGTAACGTTGCCTGGGGGTCAGAGCTAATAGCAAGCCATAGCAGAAGTCTGGCAGTGGTAGCACATGCCTTTAATCCCGATCACATGACAGGCAAATCTCTGTGTGTTCAAGGATACCACCAGCATGGAGACACATGCCTTTAATCTCAATACCAACCATAGAAGATCTGGAGGTCTGTATAGATGGGCAGTGACGAGGAGGTCATGTGGTTGGGTTTACAACCAATGAGAAGGCAGGACAGAAGTCTATAAGAAGACAGAGACACAGGAAGGAGGTCTCTTTCGGAGAGAAGGACAGGAACGGCAGTGAAGGGTAAGGTTTTTAGCACTTAGCTATTACTCTGACCTCTTGGGCTTTCATCTCTGCATTGGCTCTGTGTTTCTTATTTAACAAGACAGTTACATCTACATCTCTCTGAGTTCGAGGCCAACCTGGTCTACAGAGTGAGTTTCAGGACAGCCAGGGCTACACAAAGAAACCCTGTCTAGAAAAAAACAAGTCTCTTTGCTTTGGACTGGACTCATGAAGGACCACGGCAATGCAGAAGAATAATGATCCTCGCAAAGACTACAATCTACATTCCAATAATCTAGACAATCACTGAAGAAAGTGTATAGCCATTCTGAAGAGATTCTGTTGGTTACTTTTCTGTTGCTGTAATGAAACACCATAACCAGAAGCAACTTACAGAAAAAAAGAGTTTCATCCTGTAAGGTGGTTGTACCATTCCAGAGCAGAGTCTACCATGTGGGCCAGCACAGCAGTATGGTGGCAGGACCAGCCAAGTATGAGTTCCCATCTTCAAACACAAGCATGAAGCAGAGAGAGAGAAAGCAAACTGAAAGTGGTGAAAAGATTCAAACTCTCAAAGCCCACCCCCATTGGCAGAGTTCCTGCTGCCAAGCCACCCAAATATCCCCAAACAGTACCACCAACTGGAAGCCAAGTGTTCTGATATCCCAGCCTATGGGGGACATAGCTCATTCAAACTACCACATTTGCAAACATGCTTTTGTGAACTAAATAAAAAAAAATAAGTGAAAAATTACAATAGACAGCATGGAGAAGCCCCCTGAGCTTCCTGATTCAGTAATCACCACACAGCAACTATAACGCCACACAACAACTATGGAAATTATATTCAAGAAAATAAAAATATGAAAACTGAAGAACTGCATTAAAGGTAGGCAAGAAACTCAGAATTCTACAAAAGAACTAATGAAAATCCTCAAACTCAGAAAATTATAATAATCAAAACTAGGATCTTAAGAGATGGGTTTAAAAAGCTTGGTAGATTACATTAAAGATGGAGTTGACAGCCTACGAAGGAGATCAAAAGAAAATTACAAGAAAAACCGAGGCATGAAAGGATAAATATTGTAGAAAAATCAAGAGACTTGGGGGTAATCAGATTCTTTAACATGGACAGAGTCAGATAAAGGAGAAAAGGGGGTGTGGACAAACAATGAAGGTCGCATGACACAACTGCCCAAAATATCAACACGTGAAGAAACCTCCAAACCACACGCTGAAGGCAGCTAGCTGCCTTAGTCACTGTCCTGTTGCTGTGAAGGGACACCTGACCAAGGCAACTCTTATGAAAGAAAACATTTAATGGGGGGCTGGCTTACAGTTTCAGAGGTTTAGTCCATTATCATCACCGTGGAGACTGGCGGGCGCATGGTGGCACACGTGTGGCTAACTCTCAGACAGCAGACAGAGAGAAGCAATGGGCCCTGTGTGAGCTTTTTGAAACCTCCAAGCCCACTCCCAGCGACTCACCTCCAACAAGCTCACGCCTCCTAATCCTTCCAATCCTTCTCAAACAGTTCCATTCACCCCACCCCACCCCCGTGACTAAGCATTCAAATATGTGAGCCTATGGTGGCCATTCAAGTTTCCTATCTGTAACTGGCTAAAACCTTCGAAATGCTGTAGAGGATAAAATGTTTCTGGTACCGAAAGATTGGACAGAACAAAAACAGAATGAAAAGTTGAACATGGAAATGTGGACAGAAATCTGCTGAAAGCAGAGCAAGCGCTCGATTTCTTGTAGAGTGGGGGGAGATCCGTGTTTTATAGAAATCTCACACACATGGGCCTTCGGTGAGTGATAGGTTCACAGGCCCCCCATCCCCACCCCCACCCCCACCCCACCCCACCCCACCCCCATCCTCTCTCACCACCTCCTCCTCTTTGTCCCTCCTACAACCCAAAGCACTGGAAGACTGTCTAAGAAACATGAGCTTCCCTGAAGATGACAATGCTGTTTTCATGTTGTGTTTCTCATGCTGTCTTCTCTCATGAAGCAATTCTGTGCTCAGAACATTTGGTACCAAAAAAAAAAAAAATCTTACCGGGCTGAAGAGCACCCACATGGTGGCTCACAACCATCTGTAACATGATCTGGTGCCCTCTTCTGGCCTGCAAGCATGCATGTAGGCAAAACACTATATACATAATAAATAAATCTTAAAAAAAAAAATCTTACCAACACTCTTTCTGGTTTAACTTTAATTTCCATTCCTAATGATGCACTTAGCACATAGTAGGAGCTCAGGAAACAGTTGTTGTAGTAAATAAATCCACGGACTATTATTAATATCTTTTCCATAATGTACACTGCCAATGTTCTTGGTAGACAGTTGGTATTCATGCAAGCAGGTAGAACTAAAGCTTTCCAAACTTGTTAGAATATGAACATACCACTTTAGAAAGTGCTTGTTCCTGGGATAATATTTTTAAATAATTATCATTGAAGGCATGGAGTAGGGAGGCTCTGATATTGTACGTGAAAAGATGTACTCACTTAAGAATTGAATGCTTTGTAGTACGCACGCATGCATAGGACTGAATTCCAGAAATTGAGAAGGTCCCTTCCTCTCACTAAATTAACATAATTAATGTAAAGCACATACATGAGATGACTCGAAGGGGAAGAGGTTGGGTGAGTCACTGCATAAGGGCACCGGAACCACATCGTATACTTTACAAGAGGAAAAATTAACTAAGAAGAAAGTGGCTTCTACCTCTGCTGTGTTAATTAAACAGAAAAAGTTTGTTCTGTCTCCAGATGCTTGTGTGGTAAAGCATATTAGTTGTTAAAGAGAAATAAAATATAAATAAATAACCAAGGGCTCATTTCAAAAAGCCATTTCCTGGTATAGGAGGAGAGAGAGAATGTATAACTTCACAGTTTTTTAAAGAGGAACCATGACTTTAGAGCTCATGAGAGAATTTGTGTCTGGGAGTAGGGAGAAAGGACAGTGCCTTGGGAAGGAGGGAAGGAGAGAGGCGGGAAGAACCGAGTGCTGCCAGGGACTCCAGTCTTGTAACATGCCATGTGCCAAACACATCTACAGTTACTCCTAAATGCTAACGAAACATTGACCAAAGAGAGTTGATTCCTATGCCCTGCGGTCTGAGAAGGGACCACTGAAATGGAGTGAACTGTATGCTGGGATGTCAAAGTATTGTTTTCAACAAGTTCTCTCAACTTCTCATTAACACATGACTTATTTGACCTAATACTGAGAGCTAGCAGGATGGAAAATGCCCAAACACCCAAGTATCTAGAGCCATGTCAGAAAGTACTAGAACAATACTGTAAGATTAAAAACAAAAATAGTTAGTATCCAGGATGGTGATTTAAAAAAAAAAGTTTCCTAAAGATAAATAATACTCACATTCCTACCAGGAAAAAAAAAGTCAAAAGTTAACACAAATGTCACAACCTGAAGTTTTAATAATAGTGAATAATATTCCCAAAAAGATCCATCCCATTTGGGGGCCAGGAGGGTTGCAAGTTATGACCTGTAGGCTTGCCACTTCACCTTATAAATAAAGCTTTATTGGCACACAACCATACTCATTTGCTTAAACAATGGGTGCCTTCAAGCTGTAGTAGTAGAGACGCATCATTGTGACAGAAATTTTGTGTACTAAAAATCTAAAATATTTTCTATGTGTCCTTCCAAGGAAATGCTTGCCAGACACAACCTAGATGACTTAAAAAAAAAATTACCAAGAATGTCCATAAACATATATCAAAAGGACATGCCATGGTGACATTCCTTGTCTTGTTTCAATTGTTCCTTTATTTATTTATTATATTTCATCAGGGAATGTTTGTTTTTTTGTTTGTTGGGTTTTGTCTTTGTTTTTTGTTTGTTTGCTTGTTTGTTTGTTTGTTTGTTTGTTTGTTTGTTTGTTTGTTTTGGGTCTCACTATATAGTCCTACATGGCCTGAAACTCACAGAGCTCTGCCTGCCTATGCCTCCAAAGTGCTGGGATTAAAGTCGTGATCCACCACATGGCATTATTTGTTTATTTTTAACTACGTATATATGTATGTATTTGAGTGTGAGTTTGTGCGCATGAGTACAATGCCTTTAAGGGCCCAAAGAGGAGCTGGAGTTATAGGCAGTTGTGAGCCACAAGACGTGGGTGCTAGGAATTGAACTCAGAGCTCTTAACCACTGAACCATCTCTTTAGCCCCTTGTTTCAAACTTTGAAACAATTTATCATCCTAAAGTTAGAACTAGAGGTAAAGTTTTTCATGCTTGTAAGACCCAGGCCTCCCGAGTGCTGGGATTAAAGGCGTGAGTCACCGCCACCCACAGATCTCTGTGAGCTCGAGGCCAGCCTGATTTACAGAGCGAGATCCAAAACTACACGGAAAAACCCTGTCTCGAAATACCAAAAATAAATAAATAAATTAATTAATTAATTAATTAATTAATTAAAAATTAAACCCAGGCCTCAAGAGTAGAAATCCTTGGAAGCAGCCAGAATCAGATATCAGAGGAGCTCTGACAGGACCCACATTCCAACTGCCCTGTTAAGAACTAGATTGCTACAGACGGCTGAAGGTTATTCAACAGCTGCCCAGTAGAGGCAGCACAAAGTCCACCAGATACTCTAGTCTTTCCTTTCTCTTTATAAAGCACAGTGATGACGTCATAGAAATAGTCAGGCCTAAGATGCATGGCAGTCACGAAGCCCAGCATTGGAATCATGAAATCTGAAGTTGTTCAACATAGTCTGAATACTGTGAATGCCCCCTGGATCTGAATCTCTGCAAAATCGCCATGTCTGTGGCAGGGACTTTCAAGCTGAGGATGCAAAGGAAGGCAGAAGCAGGCTGCAGATGTCCACAGTTGGGACACCCTGTCCCTCCTCTCCTCTTTAATCCCAGCAGCTGTCTTTCACCAATTACAAAATTAGTAATAAAATAAATAATAAAAATACAAAACAAGTGTCCATCTCAACTGAAGGCCTACATGAGGAGGAAGTTTTCTTCTGGAGTGTGCCATGGTAGAAGACCCATCCTCCAGGGGATGGCCTCATGCCCTTGAGCATGTGGGCAGCACTAGCCAGACTTGGGGGTGGGAGAGCAGCGACATGAAGCTGGGAGGAGGGTCTGTTGGGGGTGGGTGGCTGGAGTTGGGGGGAAGGAGTAGGAGGTGGATAGTACCAAAACAGACCTATTAATTTCTCAAGGAATAAATAAATGATATTTTTAAAAACTGTGTACATAATTGCCATATGGCCCAGCAACTCAGCATTTGTCCCATAGATAAGAAAATCCTGCACAAACATATCCATTGTGGTTTTATCTAGAATAGTTAGAAACTAGAAACTACCATTCATCCTTCCAGAGGTAAAAGATGAAGAACATAGTACTCCACATAAAAAAGGAATGTTATTGACATACACAACCTATAGGAATCTTGAGAGAATTGTACCAATAGAAGAGAAAGCCAAGGGCTGGAGAGATGGCTCAGAGGTTAAGAGCACTGGCTGCTCTTCCAGAGGTCCCAAGTTCAATTCCCAGAACCCACATGGTGGCTCACAACCATCTGTAATGAGATCTTGTGCCCTCTTCTGGTGTGCAGGCAGAACACTACATAATAAATAAATAAATCTTTAAAAAAAAAAAAAAAAAAAAAAAAGAAGGGAACCAAGCCTCACATGGCATATACTATGATTGCAATCTTTTTGAGGGCTGGGGGGTTTCAAGACAGGATCTCTCTCTGTAACCCTGGCTGCCCTGGAACTCATCTGTAGACCAGGCTGGCCTCGAACTCACAGAGACTCACCTGCCTCTGCCTCTCAAGAGCTGGAATTAAAGGTCTGCGCCACCACTACCACCACTGCCCCCACTGCCCCCACCTGACAATATGATTGCATTCTTATCACATCTGTAAATAACACAAGACAGAGAGCAGACTAGCGGCCACCCGGGGTCAGGAATGGAGAGCCAGCTAGACTTGGTAGCAGAGGGGGATCCTTGAATGACAATGCTTAAGTGTCTGGGTTACAATGATTGTTACATGAAGCTATAATCATGACAACGACCAAGTTACACACACACACATACACACAAACTGTGTGTGTGCTTGTACCAATGTCAGTCTCCTGGTTCTGATATTGTGCTTTGATTATTTACAATGTTAATATTGTGGTATACTGAGTCAAAACGCACATAATAGCCTTATCTATTTTTCAACTTCCTGTGGATGTACAATCATTTCAAAATAGAAAAAAATTTAAATGCCCCCAAATAACACACATTTGTCTAAGATGTGGCAATACTCAAAATTTATCCCTTCCTGGGAAAAATGAAGATTTAGTATGACACCTTATTAGACAGATCTCCTTGACATTTATCACTTAAATTTAAATTCACTGTTTTCTTTTAGATTTTAACTCCAGGATCAAGTTAGAAAAAAAAAAAACCTACATGTAAATCCCAAAGTATTTTTTTTTTTCTAAACAGGGCTTCTCTGTCCTGACTCACTTTGTAGACCAGGCTGGCCTCAAACTCACAGAGATCCACCTGCCTCTGCCTCCCAAGTGCTGGGATTAAAGGTCGGTGCTACCACGCCCAGTCAAAGTATTCTTTTATATGGCACAGAATATTTTAAGCAGTAAATGTATATGTAATTTATCTGTCCATACTGAAAATGGGTAGAGTGTAAAATATGGTACTTATGGGGAAAACTCTGGGCTACAACACCACCTATTTTCTGTGTAACATAAAAAATTTATCTTACACATCAATTACTCATCTACAGAATTTTCACAATAACCATCTTTACAACATAGGGTACAATTGTGCCATTAAATGAATCAACACATCCGGGGGGGGGCGGGGGGGCGGTTCTAGAAAAGTGCCTGGCATATAAGAAGCATGTGGTAGCCGGGTGGTGGTGGCGCACGCCTTTAATCCCAGCACTCGGGAGACAAAGCCAGGCAGATCTCTGTGAGTTCGAGGCCAGCCTGGTCTCCAAAGCAAGTTCCAGGAAAGGCGCAAAGCTACACAGAGAAACCCTGTCTCGAAAAACCAAAAAAAAAAAAAGAAGAAGCATGTGGTAAATGGTGACTATTGCTATTTCTCATTGTTACCATACACCTGTGAACGGGTGGGTTTTAATCATTTTACATAATGGTCGCATGACTTGCCTAAGACAGAAAAGAGATGCATCTTGTTTCCATCCAAAACCTTTGCTGATATTCCTTGTATCCTTCCCCATCATTGACAATAATAACAATATTATTAGGTTAATATTAGGTGGCACTCTACTACAGGAGGAAATTGTAGTAGGTAACTGGGCCAAAACCATCCAACTAATAAGCAGTAAGATCAAAAGCCATTCCTGACCTGGGAGTGGCGTGCAGGCTCTTACGGACCACACTATAAATGGGAGGTGATTTTATTCACTCGTGCTGTACACGGTTCCTAGACCTATTGTTTTCCAGATGGAGTGTCAGATTTGACAACAACAAAAGGCATAAACTAACCCTCAATGCCCAGTAGTTTGCAATCTAGGCAAGACAGGAATTACACAATCTCGTCAGTGTTGCCTGAGTGGCATGAAATAGGTACCCCAGAGCCACAGAACAGCTAACACAGTCTGCCCAACCAAACAGGTTGTATGCAGGACCACCCCTCAGGGGTGAAGACAGAGAGGGAGGGATGGTCCAGGCAAAAGGCACACCTGTGTAGACATATGGGATCCAGGGAGAAGTTTGGTGGGGAGAGACTGTAATGTCCATGACAGAAGAATCAGGAAGCTGGCGAGGAGGACAGAAATTAAACCAAGGAAGGCCTATATGTTAAATCAAAAAGTCTGAATTTTAGCCTGTAGCTGAGAGAAAGAAGCGGGTTTTCAATGCTATTTCAGTCTTCCTTGATGTCTGGAGCTGTGCTTCTAGCCTCTTCAGAATGAGAGCCCAAGCTAAAAACACACTGTTATCAGGAAACACAATTAGCAAATGATTATCGGGCTGTAAGAAAGGCATTTCTTGATACAAGAGGTCACCTGAAGAACCATGAGAAGTGGTGTTTAAACATGACTCCTCACCAAGCAGGGTGGTACACACCTGTAATCTCAA
>CABHPQ010166639.1:12614-44423 GCA_902168405.1 Peromyscus aztecus
GTGTGTGTGTGTGTGTGTGTGTGTGTGTGTGATGAGCCTAAATCGGGTATCACTGAGATGAAAAGAGATCCAGTCTTAGAACCATCAGGACTTGGAAACCAAGGTTAGTGCAGGATAGTTATGTGTCCTAGGAAAGATGAGGGAACAGCATGCCTCTTGGGAGTCAGAAAAAGACAGGAGAGGCAAGGCAACTGATGTGGTGTGTGGAAGCCATCGCCAAACTGAAATGTACATGTACAGATCTGAACAAAGAAATCAGCATCCCCTAACACTGCTCAGCCTTCTCTTCTGCCCTCTCCTCCTCCTCCACAGTCAGAAATCGATGCTCCTCATAAGACTCAAATATTGCCACTGAAATATCACTGTGCCATTAAAAGTTATTTTCCCAAGCTTGGTGGTTTTAAGATTCTGAAGTGGAATGAATGTATTGTCCCGGTAAATTAGCTGCTGACTCTTCCCTGCCCTGTTTTCCCTCCTGCTGTCTCATTTGATTATTCCAGGCAGACCCATCTGTTTTCCTCCTTTGGCAAGCAGACAAGAAAGGAGGGATGGGAGTGATATTAAGAAAAAGGTAAATGTACTGCAGTGCATCCTTGAAAGCCTTTCTGAGATAAAAGGACGGAACTTGGCCTAGGGAAGTCACAGAGTCAAGTTTAACTGCTTTCCTACCGGTGTGCTTTGGGAAGGGAGGGGGCAACGCATAACCTGGGAAGCTAGTTAGGCAATTATATTACTGCCAGAGAGTTTTATGAGACAATATCAGAGGGGAAGTAGAACGCAGCTGTGTTAAACCACAAGCACAGGAGGAAAAGATGGAGTCTGTGGAGGCAGGGACAAATAAAGTGGGCAATGAGGAAGGCATTAGTGTAATTGATGCCTAACCTTTCCCTTCTGCTACATCTGAATGGGAGCAGAATGTCCCGTCCAACCTCAAGCCACCTGGAGCTTAGCAGGTAGACAAGGTCCTAGAGACACTGCCAGACAGGAGAGAGAGAACTGCTTCCCGACGGAAAAGTCGGGGCCAGTCAGTAACGGGTGACATGTTGTATAACCCCTCAAATGATGTATTTCAGCCTTCCACCACGTCTGAAATGGCAGGTGGCAAAGCTCTGACCCCAAAAGAAAACAATTTGCACTGTTTGCACCCATGGGGGAATTCATGGAAGGTTACTTTTTCTTCACGCTTGGCAAGCACCAGTAGAGGTCACTGGGAATAGGCACTTGGGGAAGAGAAATTTGTGTCTGCTGGGCCGCTCAGCTCAGTGGAGCCTTAGACACTCGCAGGCTGTGAATTCTAATTCTGACTCTGCTGTTAATTTCCCATGGGATCTTGAAAAGACGTACTTCTCCAGTTTCCTTCTTGGAGACATAGTCCTTATCAATAAATGATTAGGAAGTGGGCATGTCATTGCTCCCAACCAGCTCATCTTCAAACAATAAGTTAAGAATGTTTCTAAGTACAATTAAACTAGAAAAATTAAAATACTGACATGTAGGTAGATGCAATTTTTACTTCAACCTAACCCTAAGAGATTGATGTATTTTTCCAAAATAACAAGCATCAATGGAGTACAACGTCACAGTTCTTTGAGTGAAGAAATATGAAACAGTATTCAAATGCCAGGCTTTATCTTATTCTTACTAAACTAAGAGAAGAAATGTTTTGTTGTGGTATGGTTTGGATATTTGACACAGGGTTTCACAGAGCATAGTATGGCCCAACTCCCATATTAGCCAAGGCTGGTCCTAACCTAATTGTCCTACCTCTGCCTTCCAAGTTCTGGAATTATAAGCATTCAATAACATGCCTGGCACAAGAAAATATTTCTCACTTATCTTTTTATTTCGTGAGGGGTGTGTGCATGCCATAGTGTATATAAGGATGCCATAGTGTACATCCAGAGGTCTGGGGACCACATGTAGGAATTGGTCCTATTTTTCTACCATGAGGGTTCTAAGAATCCAGCCCATGTCATCATCTTGAGGACCATCTCACTGATCCTCAAGAAAAATTTTAGCATGTTAAGTCCTGAAGATACATGCACTGAGCTTCTTCTCTTCCCCTGCTATGACTTTCACTTATTTCATATTTATCAAGTACCTTCCATGCCTGACATTCACTGGGCACTCAAAATGCAAAGTGAACTAACTGTGATCAGACCAAACACCAAACAAAAGAGCCAGCAGCAACCACAGTCTGATTCCCCTTGCAGGAAATACCCGGAGCGGCAGACCCACTGGAACCCTGTGTCATCCTGACTACCTGCAGGAATAGGGACTGGGAATTACATCTGAATGTCTAGTTTTATTTTCAGGCAATAAAAGTAAAGTTGAGGGGCTGGAGAGATGGCTCAGAGGTTAAGAGCACTGACTGCTCCTCCAGAGGTCCTGAGTTCAATTCCCAGCAACCACATGGTGGCTCACAACCATCTGTAATGAGTTCTGGTGCCCTCTTCTGGCCTGCAGGGATACATGCAGACAGAGCACTGTATGCATAATAAATAAATCTTTGAAAAAAAAAAAAGCCAAGTTGAAAACCTTGTGTGGTGGTTATGTAACATTGAGAATGTACTTACTGCCACTAAATAACACACTTCAAATGGTTAACGTGACTGACCTCGTTTACTCTTTTCCAATTAACCCAGAACAATCAGAGGACCTGTGTCTTGGGGTGGCAGGAGGGGGGCTCTCAGTGCTCTGTACCCCTCAGGAAATCTTCTCCACATTCTTTATCATCTTACATTCTGACAATAAGAAGCTACTTGAGTCAGAGTACTGCCAGAATATTCAGTATCGCCAGGCAGTGGTGGTGCATGCCTTTCTTTAATCCCAGCACTCGGGAGGCAGAGCCAGGCAGATCTCTGTGAGTTCGAGGCCAGCCTGGTCTACAGAGCAAGATCCAGGACAGGCACCAAAACTACCAAAACTACACCGAGAAATCCTGTCTCGGGAAAAAAAAAAAAAAAAAAGAACAGAATATTCACTAGCGTCAAACATTCATTAGCTTGGGTGTTCACCAATGCCCTTTTCCCACAGCTCAATTTCCCACATGAAACCCGAGAGAGGAATTGTCTTAGCTCTGAAACGTATTTTCCCACCAAAGCTCAGACAAGTGTGGCAGTTTCCAGCTCTAAGCTCCTCTTGTGTAGTCTAGCATAGCACGAGTTTCCTTCAATTCCCTCACCTTCAGGACACTCTTTCCCAAAGACAATCTGTCACTGATGGAGACACCATCCTCACAAGTGGGAACAACGGCCTGGCCTGGGAAGAGAAAGGTGTCTGTCCTGACTGGATAAACAAGCAGTGGCCTCAAGAAAGCTGAATTCTGCTTCTGCTTCTCACTGAATCACGAGACCAAGGTTTTCCCTCCCAACATCTCTCCATGTGAAAGGACAGATTGCAACATCCCCCACCCCCACCCCCAGAACCTCACTGTAATTTAACAGATGAATTCCTGATGGGACACACTATGAAAAAGATTTAAGCACAGCAACAGTATTTGGGCACTTCAAGAATTCAATCACTTTGGTCAGGATCCAAGACTAATCCAAAGTACACAGCACTTTTCTTAAGTTTAAGTGAGATAGTCCCGATTAGCTTGAACTGTTTAGGAGGACCCCAGGCAGTGGAGCCAGGACCTGTCCTTGGTGCATGGGCTGACTTTTTGGAGCCTGGGGCCTATGCTGAGACACTTTGCTCAGCCTTGGTGTAGGGAGGAGGGCACTGGACCTGCCTGGGCTGAGTCTACCAGGCTGGGCTGACTCCCCAGGGGAGACCTTGCCTTAGAGGAGGTGGGAGTGGGGGGTGCATTGTGGGGAGGGCTGGGGTGTGGGAGGAGGGAGGACGGGGGAATCCGTGGCTAATATGTGAAATTAAGTTAATTATAAAATAAAAATACTATAAAAAAAATTAAATAAATTTTTAAAAAAGTTTTTAGTGTTAGAGTCAGGTTGTTTATTTTAGGGTTCACTTGGTATCACATTGACCCACAGGTTTCTTGTACCACTTTAAGAATGTAATCTCGGAGGCTGGAGAAACCAGAGTTTGGTTCCCAGCACCCAATGGTGGCTCACAACCACCCGTAATGCCCACACTCAAGCACACACATTAAATAAATAAACAAATCTCTTAAAAGAATGTAATTTAGATGGTGATACACGTCAGCTTTGTAACTCACCTTAAGCTTCATCTCCACTGGCTCACCGAGTTCACCGATGTCCATTCTTTAGCCACGTGCCTTACGGTCAAGTAGCGCTCGCAGCCTTACCTCTAGTGACAGTGTGAAATGGGGGACTTCAGATCATTGCTTTTTGTGACAGCCCATCTACACACTGTGGTGAGTCTGGCAACATCCTGGCCTAATCCATACTGACAGAAACAATACTCGAAAACTATGACAGACAAAAGGCCTCTGGCCAGTGGCAAATGTCTCCCGGCAGGCACAGCCCCCCCCCCCCCCCTTCCCCATCAAGAACCACTGCTGGGCTGGAGAGATGGCTCAGCTGTTAAAGGCTCTGCTCACAACCAAAAGTGTAAGAACCAAAGCACGGGACAACTGGTTTCTAGCCGCACAGTGAACACTGAATAACTCTTACATCAGCACCATCATTCGAAGCTCCAAAACGACCACCCTCCCTCTTGCCTCCTCCCTTTCAGGATGCCCTCCCTCCCTCGAGGGATAGCATAACTCTTACCCAGAAGTCTGTTCTCCTATGGAGCCCATGCATGTGGTATTCTAAAAAGTACCTGACTCAGTCCCTTAAACACGCCGTCATTGCTGAAAAGATCAAGCTATAAATACTCAAATCAGGCTTGAAGGAGAGCTTGAAGATGATGAGGTTCAGATAAAATCAAAACTGACTAGAAACCTTCAGTACATAGTGAATCTACAGAAACCCTTCCAGAAAACTCAGAGCAGAGAGAAATAAAGTGTACAATCTTTTCAGAAACTGTCATTGACTTCTTCACATGTTCTCAACCCAAGGTCAGGGGACTCAAAGGCACTGCCCGTGTGTCACATCCCATATCATAGCTCCTAAGCTTTTACAAGAAAAAAAAAATGATTCTTTCCAAAGCCATTCCTGTCTAGGTGGCCAGTTTGTCTAATTTCAGTCTGGATGGAACTCTTTCCCACCTCCTTCCTCCCTGACCAGCTTCATAATCCTTGCAAAATGATGATGTGATTAAAATCCTCGAAAGCCTGGGGTTTCAGGAAGCTGACTCAACCTGTTTGTCTCTCGCCTTCACATTTCCCAGACCCTCTAGTGAGTTTGGGGGAGTATTTCTTCCCATCTAATGCCAAAGAAAACACGGCTTTAGAGAGAAAGCTGTTTCTCTACTTCCGGGTGCTCTCCACCCCGCCATATTATTAGGCCTACAAATGGGGACGTTCATTTTAGGTTAAGATAAATCTGTTTTCAAGTACCTGGAGCATGATCTGAGGAAGGGCAATTTTACAATAAATTAACAGCTCCATACATTCTCTTAATTGAGTAAGTAGCCATTGTGTTTTCCAAGGTAAGAGGCAGGTAAAGTCCAGGGAGTAAAATTTCAGTTCTTTCATCTCAACCATCACAGAGCATTGAGAACAGGAGCCGAAACCATGTGCTTAAGCCCAGACGAGTATTGTTAAATGTGACATGCTCAATTTATCATTAGTTATGAAGTGAGAACGGATGAATACACATTCAATTTAGTTCAGCTGCTTTCTTCATTTATCACACTCTTTCATCATCCATCATCTTCCCCTACCCTTTTGATTTGAACAAATAACACACTTTCATAAGTTTAATCTAATTAATCATAATTGTAAGGTAATGTTCCCTTAATGAACCATACATCTGATTTTATAAAGTTTGTTGCAATTTTAATAAAATGTGTTTCAGATAAAAATCTGCAACTGTTCTGTTTGAAGCCAGACCACCTCATCATTTCTCTTCCTCTACTCCCTGTGGATGTATGTGTACACACACACACACACACACACACACACACACATACACTTTTTTCTAGGGCTGATGAAGATACAACACCCCTGTGAACCATCAGAGCGTGTGGCCTTTTATAGAACAGCTCCTTCAGTAAATTGCAAAACATTCATGATTTTATGAGGTAATGTAGAACGTTAAGAAAATTAATAGAAGAACAGAGGGGAAAGTAACAGGGCTGGAAAGGACTCTTCTCCACTCTTACTACGAATTTGAAGTCAGGTCTTGATGGTCAATATAATAATAAAAACTCAGCCGTGCTTGCCTGGCCTGCGTGAAGCGCGGGGTTCCATCCCTAGCGTGTGTAAACAGGGAGTGGAGTTGCTAAAATTCCAGCACTCGGGAGGCGGAGACAAGAGGATCAGGAGTTCAAGGTCATCCTTGAACTACAAATGAGTAACAAATTCAAAGCCAGCCTGGGCTACATGAGACTCTGGGGGTGGCGGGGAAACTATACACTGGAGAAGCTGTCACCTGCTCATGGGACAGTTGCTATTGTCACCTGTGAGCTATGGTACAGCTCTCAGAACCACTCTCTCTAGTGAAGCTCAGAAGAGAAGCCCATAGGAGCGATGCAGACTAGATCTGTTAAGTCTTTGTTACTCCCTGTGTTTGTGTGGGAAGAATGCATTGCACCTTTGCTGAGCCTGTGCAAGCTTTGGTTAAGGTGACGAGAGCATCAGAGAATCCCTAAAGCCAAAGGACCCATTTGTAACACGAACTGTTAGAAGGTCTTATTAATAAAAACAAACCCAGAGCCAGGTATTGGGGTGAACACTGAAAGATCAGAGAAACAGAACAGGCCACAGCCACCTCGCCTCGCCTCGCCAGTTCCTCAGCTGATCTCGTTTCCTCAAACTGGAAGACTCTGTGTCCTCATCCGAATGGATCTCAGCTGAACTGCTGCGAAAAGCCTCAAAGCTAAACCAGCTCTAGTTCCTGGTCCTCACACCTTATATACCTTTCTGCTCCTGCAGATTAAATTAAATTAAATTAAATTAAATTAAATAATTAAATTAATCCTGGGATTAAAGGCTCTTGTTACCATGCCTGGCTGTTTCCAGTGTGGCTTTGAACTCACAAAGATCCACATGGATCTCTGCCTTCGGAATGCTAGGATTAAAGGTGTGTGTGCCACCATTTTCTGGCCTCTATATCTAGTGGCTGTTCTGTTCTCTGATCGCAGATAAGTTTATTAGGGTGCATAATATATTGGGAACACAGTATTACCACACCCATTGAAGCCCTTGCCTTCAAACCTCTCACTTTAAAGTGGAGCAGCTGAGTCAGCAGGGGTCTAGCTCGTGGTAGGGGGCAGTGGGATCAAGGATAGACTCCCGGCAGGCATTCTAGTGCTATTTCCCGTCAGGTCTTCTCCACACCACAGCCACCTCCCAGGTCTCTTAGCTGTTCGATCCACTGCCTCTCGTTAGGAAGAAAAACAGAAATTCCTTAGAGCCTGGGCCATAATATTCATAAGCAGTAGCTATGGTATACCACTTTATAAGCTGCGTGTCACACTGGCACTATCAGAGAGGGCACAGGACCCCTCACAGCCGCTCATGCCCGCTTGCAAAACCTAGGCAGGCTGCAGTGTGCACGCGCCTCCTGCCTAGCCTTGCTGCCTTTGACTGAGTGCTGCTCTTTACACTCCCTCCCCTGGGCCCAGGGACCACTTCCCCTTTACAATCTCATTAGTGACACTGGGACCATTTGCCCTAGCTCTCTCCTTGCGTTCCTGACATTCTCAGGCCAGGATTTTTCTTAAATGCCCTTTCTCCGTGTGACGGCAGGACAAGATACTGGCCAAACTGAAGAATCAATTAACATAAATATAAAGAATAGGACCTATTAGTCATCCCCTCACTTTACGGTTTAAGGGCTGAAACCATCCAATAGTCCTGACATCCACCTTGGCAAAATGCTTCTCTGGCCTAGCACTGATTACAAATTTCATTCATTATCTACTGTGGAGCGGGTCTCATTAGAGATCAATGCATAAGAAATGACCACATCCTCACCAGCAAAAACACATGGCCCAGGTTAATTCTTTTCCAAACGAAAACCAAATCAATCTGCTGACACTACACTTCTCACACACTGATCAGTGTGAACCTCCAGTCTTTGGGTGAACTGTGATGGCAACTTAGCCACGCCCACGAGAGAGTAGGTTTTACAAATCCTTGATAGAAAAATTCCACGGCCAGCAATTTGCTCTCAGTTCATAATCAATGTATCTCAGCTGGAAAATTTGAGCCATTATTAGAACAAGGCATTATTAGCTAATAAAAATAATACTATAGAATACTACTACCAAATATCTCACTTTTTCTAAGCCAAGCTAGAAGACAGTATTGCAGCATTATATTATTTGGAAATTTGTACAGCTTTATTGCCTTTAAGTCTAAATTGTAGGGACCAGACAGATGGCTTGGGGTTGAGAGTGAGAGACTGGAACTCAGTTCCCAGTACTCACAGGCAGCTCACAACTACCTGTAATCCCAGCTCCAGTAATTCTGACACATCTGGCCTCTAAGGACACCTATTCTCACATGCTCGAACACACACACACACACACACACACATTTTTAAACTACAAAAACAAATCTTTTAAAAAATAGATGGTATATATATGTATATATCAAAATGTTAGCACTGTATGCAGTAACTACGGGGATAATAACTCATTTATTACGTGAACCACTAGCTGTCACTACGTCAGCCATGGCCTGTACTATTTGCTGTTGTCTTTGGTGCTTCCCATGTACCCAGAGAGAACAACAGCTCAAATAGATACCTTCTGACGAGTGAAATTGAGTTTTCTTTATTTTCATTCTATTCATTTATAGTTGCAGTTCCCCACAAGGACTATTCCTTTGTGATAAGAAAAGCAGCAGTAAGTGTATTTCCACGTGTTATCTCATCAAGAAGTCTTGACTTTGGAATGTTCTCCTAAGAAACAGTCACAGCTAATGCCTTAAAGAGGCTGGTGAAGAGTTCATTCATCTGGGAAGTCACTGGAAATTAGATAAGAAACTTACATAATGCAAATCAGATATCACTGCTGCTCAGCATGCAAGCAGGTGTCTCTCTCCCAATCAATAGCTAATTGAACAGGTGCCGCGTACCAAGCATGCTAAAGTTCCTTGGGACGGAGGGAGAGGGATAGAGTGAGAATAACATGAAAAAGAGCCTCTGGCTCCGAGGAAATGACACATTTTATTGGCAGAACGGAGCCCATACACATGTGATTCCATCTGCAATACAATGAAATGTGATGCAACACCTGTGAGTTAAGTGCAGTGGAGGCCGGAAGCCCGAGAATGAAATGCAATTAGTGTGGGGGAGGTCAGGGGAGGCTGCAAGGGGAGCTGACACCCTTAGAAGATCCATAGTTGAATTTTGATAGATGGAAGAAGTAGGAGGTCTTTTCTACATTTAACCTTGAATTAAAATAAAACTAATTCCCAATAGGCTGGCATTTAATCACTGCAGAATCAAAAGGCCAAGCAGGCTCACTAAACACTCAGGGACAGATTTTTTTTTTTCCTAAGCCAGAGGGCATGCAGCAGCAACAACAAATTACAAACTTTGCCCCAGAGTCCGTGGCTTGCTCAAGCCTCCCTGCCTGGCCTGCAGAGGAGCGGCGACAGGTTCTGGGCATTCAATTTGCTTTTCTCCAAAGTGCATTCCACCACCTGACTTGCATACCCATACGTGATTATTTGCTTATTGTCTGTTTCTCCCAACCAGAAGGAAAGCTACAAAAGGCCAGGGCTTTTGTCTGTTTCATTCCCATTTGTATCCTCCACACCTGGGACAGATCCTAGTCTATGATAGACATTCAATAAGCCTTGTTAAATAAGTGAATGCCCCACCCTACCGTGAGTGTAGCTCATCACAAGGTATTCTACACTGGAGAAACATCCATAATACCAGAACAGTCCCATAAGACACATGACCCCTGTGAGCATGTGGATTTGGATCAACAAATTCTGAATATGTCACACGAATGTTCAGAGGTCCCCACATTCATTACCCTAGGAAGGATATTAGGAAGCCTGGGTCAAACCCTGCAGAAATTCCATCAACTTCATCATATTTCCATAGTCCTTCATCATGTTTCCACTTAAATGCTGATTTATCCTTGTCCTATTTAAAGCATTGTTCTACAATAAAGAAAATGTTCTCATCCCAGGTTCACGGGAGGACATTCCCACACCTAAGCAATTCTCCTATAGCTGGAAATGTCCCTGTGGATCCTGGTGCATCTGTGTATCATGTCTGACTTCATGCTAGGGTAGGGCCTGGTTATAAGCCAGAAAGGCCAACTGTGTGACCAGAGAGCAGAAGCTTTGATACAAGGGAGTCCATACAGCCAATAGGGAATCAGTGGGAGACCAGTGAGGGCGGGAACACAACAGGACAGATAGAACTACAGCCAATAGGGAATCAGTGGGAGACCAGTGAGGGCGGGGACACAATAGGACAGATAGAATTACAGCCAATAGGGAATCAGTGGGAGACCAGTGAGGGCGGGGACAGACATACTCTTAGGAGATTATTTCTTAGCTGATGTGAGGCCCCGGTTTAAGCTCCCGCAGCAGGAGATAGAGGAGGTCAGCACAAACACTGAATACTGAGGCTTGGGTGAGCTTCCTAGTCTGTGAAACCACTGAGGAGCTGGAAGAGGGGTCTAACATGATTTCACATGTAAAGTACGTATCACCTTTGGATAACTATTGACTTAAAACCCCCAAATCAACATCCTTGCCAGAAATGATGATATGTATACTGTCATAGATTGTGTAGGTAGGAAAGCAATTTTTACATTAATTTCTTAACAGTACTTTAGAATAAGACTCATTTTCTTGTCTCTAAAATGGGGATGAAAATCTATACCCCATGTGCCTTAAAATACCATTGTAAATAAATGGCAGGACAGTGGTGGTGCACACCTTTAATCCCAGCACTTGGGAAGCAGAAGCAGGTAGATGTCTGAGTTTGAAACCAGCCTGGTCTACAGAGTGAGTTCCAGGACAGTCAGGGCTACACAGAGACACCCTGTCTCCAAAAGACAATAAATAAGGAAAGGAGACTGTCTCTGAAGGTGTGCTCACTGTCAGATAGGGGCTGTTACGATAATGCATCCCAAGAAGCTATTGGATTTGAGCCTACTATACAAAATAGTTGTTCCAGGTCACATCCACTCACAAAGCCTTCCCACCACCTGGTCAAAATTTATAACTTGTGTTAGAAGCCAGTAGAGAAGACTGGGATCCTGATCCTGGGAAACCTTCATCCTCTTTGTGAACCTTACCACAGTGTTTCACACATTGAGCCAAGTATAAATGTCATTAGATTGAAACATGGTTATTTACTTATATCTATAATATATATCTGTATCTGTTCCCCAAAGGATAGAAAGCCTCAGTTTAGTGAATGGAACTCATTTCAATAGTGACAAATTAGATCCAACATTGGCACGGTTGTTACAAACAAAATCTTAAAAGAGGAAGCCTGGCATGAAACTAAGCCAGTTCAAAACATTTTGATTATAATCAGTTCAAATTTCCAAGAGATCTTTCCTACGGAGGGTGGCCTACCAAGCAACCTTATGCTCAGGTGAACCACAGTTGAGGATAACCAGAGCAGGCAGAGATTTCCCTTCCTGAAGCCCTAGGGTTAGGGCCAACCTGAATCAACTCCCAGCTCCACAAACTGAAAGACAATGGTGAGAAGCACCATTCGCCCACTCTGAATTAACTCATCAAGAATTTTGCAAAATGTTGAAAGATGAGTAAATGGATTCAAAGATGCGGAGGGCAGAGGGAGCTAGACTAACAGGCGACAGGTTCATGTGAGGAAGAAATGAAGAGCAGAAAGACACAATGCCTGTGTGTCAATCTCTACAAGTATGTAGAGATGGTCTCTGCTCAGCACAAACCCGTCCTTTAAAAATAATAAGTATTATCTACCTCCTTATGACGGGTATCATGTCAGTTTCATAAAAATAGTAAGTAAAGATAGCCATTTGCTGGCTGAGGGTATCTATTTTAAAGCATTCCTGCTTTGGCAAAGTTCAATTCTGCTGAGCACATTCTGCTACAAAGAAACCGACCAAACCTTGATGATTACTAAATAAGAACATAATTAATTATTTCTTCAACTGAATAGTCCTGAATTCTACCACAAATCAATCAGTTCTTCTAGCCTAAGAAGCTCTGACTCTATTTTAGCTCAATGAAAACAAAATCAATGAAGGCCAATTATAGCTCATCTCGTTAGAGTATGCAAATGGTATGCCATACAAATGTGCAGGGGAGGCTGGAGGATTAGACTGTGGGCTGCTACTGGCCCCTAGCTGCCCAGGACTCACAGAACAGCCGTACCTAGAATCTTCCAGCGAAGGCCAAAGTAGCCTGCCTACCCGCCCTTCTTCCTTTTCTTCTCACCTTCCTCCCTTCCTTGAATATGTCTTTGGAAGCTCCCATGCAGAAAGCTCCAAACTGGATGATGGAGGCTCTGGTGCAAGTCTGAGAGCAGATATCTGATATTCTGGGCTATTGATCTTTAGTCTAGCATAATATCTCAAAGCTCTTTTTTCTTATCATTCATAAGCCTACAGCCTCATTATGTGGTGCCTGGAAATTTCTAAATAAGGATAATGTATATGTCACAAAAGGCCAAGCAGGCCTCAGGGACAGACACAGAGTTGATATGCAATGAACACTAAAGAAATACAAAGTAAGACTAAGAGAGCCACATCCCAGGATTCCCTGGCATCTGCTGTAGCCTGCTCACAGATTTGAAATTCTTACCAACCGGACCTCTTTAAGGGTTATGGATTAAGACACTACATCTGGAGAGGGTCCCTACTGAAATGCAAAGCAACAGATGAGAAGAATGGGTTCCCAAACATCAGATATTTACACCCCACATCTCCACCATACCCCACTGGAGCACTGCCCTGTGGTATTAATTATTCACATATCTCTGAGTCTGAAATACTCTGAGGTTGACCTCTCTTGATTTCCCCATGAATGTCAGCTGCAGGTGAAACGAACACACCCAATCACACTGCTGTGCCTAGTTCATGGGTGTCCTAGGAGTGCATAATTTGTCTGATGTATCATGATTTCAGAGAATATGAATACCAGGGAGATGTGAACCTTTAGATTCTGGAAAACAAAGTAATATTTTTCCCTATAAATCAGCTCACATATTTTACTTAATAAATTTCTTTTTTAAAGAAAACGTGAACACTGCCCTGGAAACCAGTATCTGTGGCATAAACAACAAAGATGTGTAAATAATTGCCAGTAGAATAAAGGAATAAATTTAAATTCTAGCTAAGATAATTAATCATGGTATATATTTTTATTTATGCCCCCCCTCTTGTGTGTATATTATACTTATTAAAAAAAAAAAGCCCAAGAAATAACTTTAGTTCCAAGGGCTTTGAGCCCAAAGCCTACACTTGCTTTAAAATGGAGAAAGAGCCAGATATGGCGGTTTCTACCTGTAATCCCACATCTCAGGAGGCTGAGACAGAATAATCTTGAGCTTGAATGCAACCGAAGCTAGCTCGTGTGACCCTTCCTTAAAAAAAAGGAAGAAGAAGAAATAAAAGAAAATAAGAAAAAAAAGTGGAGGCTGGAGAAATGGCTCAGCAGTTAGGAGCACTTCCTAATCTCCAGAGGACCCCGGTTCAGTTCCCGAGACCCCACCAAGTGGCTCACAAGACTATAACTTCATCTACCTCCTGGGGCTTAACACCCTCTTCTGCAGTCTGAGGGCCTGCACACATGTGACATACGCTCACACAGACATACAAACATACACATAAATAAAAACTATAAAAATAAATGTTTAAACGCCAATAAATAATGAGAATAAGTAGTTTCGGAAAACTAGAAGAACTCTAGCAAGAAAGGAAAAGTAAAGGAACTCTCTCCAGCAGCAAACCTGGAGGATTTGGGGGGCAATCCAGCAGGAACTCATTCATCAGGAAATCATTTTCGCTCTGTGTATCCATGTTTACTAGTGCCCAGTCATATATCCTGGGCCAGCATTCCACGGTGTCACTCTGTAAACACCATTAACCCTTTCAGAGTAGGTTTGTAGGAAGTCAGACTGTCCTTTTGGAAAAGCACATAAAGGACAGGAGGTAATGCGACAGGAAAGGTGGGCTTTGATGGCTGTGTTGGGAAGAAGCCTAAAGGGCCAGAAAGCCATCTGGGGGACGTCAGCATGAGCTAAAAGGGTCCCGGACTTCAAGAGGCAACACAAACTCCCCCAAACCTGGACAAGAGGTGTCCTGGGATGCTCCTGTAGGAGCAGGAGCTTATCAGATTTGGGGAAGAATTAGAAATGAGCCTTATGGATCTATCAGTTTGGGTATCAAACTAAAAGTACCAATGAAAGGAATACCAGTCTCTTACTGATTTGTGGGATTGTTGATTTTTTTTTTCTTTTTTTTTAAATGAGTGTTTTGCTAATTCCTGAGTCTGACCCAGGAAAGGCTTTGCCATTGTCAAGGGTCTGAGGCCTTGGGGTCCTAGACATGGCACTGCCCACGTCACCAGCACACGTTTACTCAGGACTTCATTCCTTACACGTTCACTTAGGGCTTCCTCCACTCCCCACAGGATCTCACGACACTGCCCAGGCTGCTCTTGAAATTGTCCTGGAGTCCAGGCTGGCTTTGAACTTATAATTCTCCTGCCTCAGCTCCTCAAGTACCTGAAACAACAGGCCTGAGCCCACAAAGCCTGGCTGGCCTTTTTTTTTTTTAAGATTTGTGTGTGTGTGTGTATGTGTGTGTGTGTGTGTGTGTCTGTCTGTCTGTCTGTCTGTCATGTGAGTGCAGGTGTCTGGAAGTCAGAAGCCAAAAAGAGGGTGTTGGACCCCTGTAGAGCTAGAGTTAAAGGGGTTGTGATTAAAGGTTAAAGGTAAAGCCTCCTGATATGAGTGCTGGGGACTGAACTCAAGTCCTCTGGAAAAGAGTAAATGCTCAAATCCTGAGCCATCTCTCCAAGGCCTCTAATTTTCTTTCCTTTTATGGGGTGAGGTTATTGTTGTATTTGCTGGTTTCGTTTTGTTTGTTTATCAAGAGAGGGTTTCTCTGTGTAGCCCTGGCTGTCTTGGAACTCATTCTGTAGACCAGGCTGGCCTGGAACTCAAGATCCTCCTGCCCCTTCCTCCTGAGTTCTGGGGTTAAAGGCGTGTGCTGCCACTCGTGGCTCCCCTGCAATTTTCTTAATATCAGTATATACAAACTCCATCATGCTCCTCTCTGGGAAACAGGAAGGACAACTAGCCAGGACAATCTTCACAATAACCTTTCTTAGACATGCGATATCTCTTTCTGAAAACAAAACAGCCCACAACCCACTTCTTTTAGCTGACAATGAGGCTACATAGACAGCACACTGAAGAAGCGAGGCCCGGCCAGGGGCAGCTTGCTCTACAAGCTGGCATTCCTCATCAAAATGGCAGAAGACTAGGAGATGCAGAGTGCAGCCGGTCGTCCTGGGTTTTGTTGTGGCATTCGTCACTTCCTGGTCATTTGCGTCTACTTAGTGCTCCCTTCTATCACACAGCAAACAAAATCCGTAACTACACTCTAAGTACCAGCTGATCCCCACCGAGGGCCAGAGCGTGAGTCCTTGCCCTTTTCCTGCTGTACTCCTGTTAATGCATCCCTCACTCATGTTCCCGTTTATAAATAATAGCATTACATATTGCTGACTCATATTCAGTCTATGGTCCACAACGCTTCAGCCAATTCTTTCAGTACCTTGGACGTGAACCATCAGGCCCGCACACTTAGATACAGACGCTGATTTAAATCACCTGCCTCCTGCCTGCCTTTTGCCTTTTCATTCTCCTCAGGTATGCTTTACCTGTTCCCAGAGCCCCGCTCGCCCGCCCGATCATGCAGAAAGGTTTTTCAAAAGGCACTGAGTGCCCTGTGACCTTCTGATGTCATCAGTGAGCCTCCTCCCTTCCTATCTAATTAAAGGACAACACTCCAGTCTTCTTACACTCCTGATGGAGAAGAAATGTTCTATTTCGCCTTTGGAAGTTGCATGTCATTTCCTGCTTTAGTAATTCCAACCTTTCTTCCCTGAACTTTCCACAGATATTTGTCCTTGAAGTGCCAGCTTCCCCGGGCTCTTTCCTAGGTCAGATGCTGTGCCATTCTTTCGGTAAACAAACTCGATTTTTTTTTCCCTTACCTCCCCAAATTCTGTAGATATGTATGTGAGTCTGTTCCTCCCTTGGCCCTTGACAAAGTTCTGCTGACGCCCTTTCAGAACGCTCATGATTGGGTCACTAAGTGACAAGGAACACAGAAAGAGCCTAGAGATCATGGTAGGAAGCCCATCATTGCAACGCTAAGCATGAACCCCACGGCGAGCTGAGGTCTGGAGTGCTGACATGTCAAGGGACGGTTATGATCCTAACAGAGGTACCATTTGGGGGTAACTGCTGTCAGGGTTGGCTAGGCATTCGGGTGCAGGGAGTGTATAATAGATCCCAGGCCCGTGGTGCAGCTCAGTGGGAGAGAGTGTCCCCTTCCCACACAAGCCCTTTATTTGAGTCTCAACATTGCTGGGGGTGAGGCATTTCTTTCAATTTTTCTAAGGATTTGTGAGAAAACAGGCCCAGCTTTTCAAAGTCTCTTTTAAAAAGTCCAAGTCTCACCAGGCATGGTAGCGCAAGCCTTTAATCCCAGCACTTGGGGGCAGAGGTGGGCAGAGCTCTGTGAGTTTGAAGCCAGCTTGGTCTACATTGTGAGTTCCAGGACAGCCAGGACTACATAGTGAGACCATGTCTCAAAAAAGAAGGAAGGAAGGAAAAAAAGAAAGAAATCCAAAGTCTCTCAACTGTGGGCTCCTATAAAATAATAAATAAATAAATGAGTGAATAAATAAGTAAATAAATAAGAAAGAAAAGAAAAAAAGTTTAATACTTTCTTACTTCAAGAGGGAAGAACCAGGACACAATCACAATTTGAACAAAGCAAAACCAAACCACAACAGCATAAATAATTCAATGCCCAGTGTCTGGGATTCACTCACGATCTGCTGGGCTCCTCCAAGGGGCCTGGGTCACTTCTCGGGCTCTACCGTCGGCAGCACACACAGCTTGTCTTCTAGACTCAGACCAGCTCCACTGCTGCTGTTCTCGGAAGTCACCTCATGGTACTGGCGTCTCCAAAACGCTGGCTGCACCTGGGCTGCACTTCCACCAGTCGCCTCTTGGGGGCTCTCTTGATGATGCAAAGCCTCAACTTTTCTCTACAGCCCCTGCAGTCTCAGGGTTTCCACTGCTACCCCAGCCGCACCATTACCAGTGGTCTTGGTACACTGGCATCTCACAGCCAAACCCCAGCTGCTCTCCACGACCCACCTTCATGCCTTCGAAACCACCTGAGAAACTCTCACACTTGACCAAGTGTGGCTGCCAGCACAAGGTGCAACCTGGGCCACCTCTAAATACAGATTCTCTGCTCTCAGGAAACATTTCCCAGAAGATTTCACCTCAGTGATGCTGGTCTCTGCTTAACCACAGCTGATTCTTCAGCCCCAACTGACCAGCATCCATTTTTCCAGCAAAGCAAGGTTTTACTTTAGAGATCCTGGTCTCTTTTTAATCACAGCTGAGATTCTTCAGCCCCAGCTGACCAGATACCACAGATTCTTTACACACATGGCCCAGTGAAGTGCCCAGTAGAGTCTTTGCTTGCCTCTGAAACTTCACAAGCCAGGCCTCCACTGACTGTACTGCTCTCAACATTCTAATCTTCTAAGCTCCTACAGGACAGTCTGCTGTGCCCTCAACACTCAATGGTTCTTCTAGCCCAAAGTTCCCAAGTCCTTAAATAACCCTCCCCAAAGCAACATAGTCAGACTTCTATCCAAGTCTCACCATGCTTCTGCTTCCAGAGATTTCACCGCTCAACCCAGAATGACTTCCAACGCCATTCCACTCACATTAAGTTCCCTGGGAAGAATGCTGGTCTTCGTAAAGGTCCAAATAATTCCAATCCTGTAACAGAAATTCATCATGGGCATTTTGTTGTTCTGATGGGTGAGTAGATTAGTAAGGGTTCTCTAGAGGAACTTAAAGAATGAATATATATACACATATATATATGGGATTTATTAGAGTAGCTTACAGGCTGTGGTCCAGCTAATCCAATAATTGTTGTTTACCAATGGGAGATCCAAGAATCCAGGAGTTGTTCAGTCCATGAGGCTGGGTGTCTCAGCTGGTCTTCAGTGTATGCCAGAATCCCAAAGAAAGTTGGCTCTAATGCCAGTGAAGGAATAGACTTGCCAGAGAGAGCAAGCAGGAAAAGAGAGCAAGTTTCTTTCTCTCATGTCCTTTATGTAGGCTGCCAGTAGACAGTGTGACCCAGATTAAAGGTGGATCTTTCCACCTCAAAAGATCTGTATTGAAAGTGAGTCTCCCCACTTCAAATAATTTAGTTAAGAAACAAATCCCTCGCAGGTGTGCCCAGCTGCTCTGGCACAGATGTAGTCAAGTTACCTACCAAGAGTAGCCACCACCACAGGGGCACTGTTCGTGTGTGTGTTTACTTTAGACAGACCTCACTATGTAGCCCAGACTGACCTCAAACACATAGAAATCCTCCTGTTTCTGTCTCCCACGTGCTGGGATGACAGGCCTGAGCCCCCATGCCCAGACTTCCTGCTGCTCTTTCTATGAATACAAATAAAAACAAGAAAAAGAATACACATCAACTAAACTTCCATGGCAACAAGAGCCCATAGATGCACTCAGCTCAGCTTCTGCTCCAACCTGTCTGCCCAGCCACCTTGCCCTGCCGAGGTGGGGCCAATAAAAGGCACATATCTTGGACTCCTTTGCAAACACGTTTGGTGAGACTCAAATCCCAGCCTGTGTTGTGTGGAAGGGAGACACACCCAGCAGGTGCAGATCACAGCCCAAGCTAGTGAGGTTGGAGCCAGAATCCAGATTCCAGATCTTAGCCCCAGATAGATGTCTCTGGGGTTTGCATTAAAGGCAATGGCTTCCTGACCTCAGACTCACAGCTAAGGTAGCATGACCCTGTGACTAACAGTGGGTCCTGGGGCCTGCTGGTTCTCCAAGGACCTGCCTATGCCAAGTCACCTTGGGAAGTCTTTCGGGAAGCCACTATAGGCTCAGCTGAGGTCTGCAGCTCTGATCCATCCACATACTCTCCCTCTGCTGCCCTTCTCCTTGTCAAAGGACTGAAATGGTTTTCGTTACATGCAACTGAACGCTGAGAACTCAACCCAGGAGTTAACTGCCAAAACTGAGTGCCCTCGGCCTTGCCACAGACAGAGTCCTCTCTAAACAAGACATGTATTTCAAGGATTCTTATTTTATGCTACTTTAATGACTCCTTAAAAAGAACATAAAATTCCTTTTATGTCTCTTTGTCCTCTCTCCCCCATTTTTAGTCAGCCTCCATTTCCTGGGTCATGGTAAGCTCCTTGAAGTAGACGTGTTAATGCAAGGGCAATAAAAAACAAGACGTGCCTTGAAAATATTGGAAGAGGTCTGGGTGAGTCTGGGTGGAAGTAGGAAATTCCATTATTTTACTTTAGTACAGAGTATTTTGTTTAAAGATCTCTGCCTGCTCCCACCCGGACCCTGGTGCCAAACATCAGAATCTGTCAGTTCAGCCTTCATGAAGAGAGAACACGAGGCGATGGAGTCGGGCCTTCCAAAGCTGTCTGAAAGAATGAAATACCTAGTCCCTTCTTTTTGGTTTTGATTTGTCACTTTTCTTATAGATAGACCAAACTGAACTCAGATTCATAATCCTCCAGCCTCGGCTTCACAGATTGGGATTATAGGTGTGTGCCACCATTCCCCGATCCTTTCTCTGCAATTAAGCCAACTATCATCTTCCAGCATGTAGGGCAAAATGGTTAATAACAGCAATGATAATGCCCCTCTTGGTTGAGAGCAATACCATACAATAGTTCAGTGGTTGTTTCCAAACCTCACATCACCCTGATACATCTTTTCTGAGAGAAGCATGGCATAAAACCTAAAAAGGAAGCAACATAATAAAAAAAAGAGAGAGAGAGATGCAGAGTAACTGTTTTATCTCCAGAACTACTCATCCTTCCAGCCCATCCTTCCAGCCCTTATTCGGTTCCTAACACGAAGAAACCACACCCCTCAAGGGACTACACCTTGGGGGAGATCAGAGACTTGTTTGTGTATGGATCGGACGCAGTTCTACAGAAGGTGGCCCACCATGCCGTGACCCACACTATTATTCCAAGAACCCTGTCTGAGCAGCTCTCAAGATGCCAGAGCCCACCTCCTTTAAAGTATGCCTCGCCTTGTTCTGGTCTCCCCGTTGCCTGAGTCTGCAGCTCACCACTGCTAATTGTTAGCCATGCATCCACACCCGGGCTGTTTCCACTCACTGTGCCTTGGTTTGCTCATCTTTTTTACTTTTTTTTCTGGTTTTTTGAGACAGGGTTTCTCTGTGTAGCTTTGTGCCTTTCTTGAATCTCACTCTGTAGCCCAGGCTGGCCTCGAACTCACAGGGATCCACCTGCCTCTGCCTCCCGTGTGCTTAAAGATGTGTGCCACCACTGCGTAGTGGTTTGCTCATCTTTCAAAGGAGCTAAAATGATCTCATGTTCGAAGAGGAGACCATAGAGAAAGGCTGTGGATGGCTACTGACCTGTGGCTAGCACTCTGCATATTATTTGGGTTGTGGTTGTCACATTATGACTCTAGTATCACATCACATGTAAAGCATACAGGGCACTAGAGAGATGGCTCAGCCCTTCACAGGGCTTCCTGCTCTTGCAGAATATGGGAGTTCAGATCCCAGCACCCACATAGGTCAGTTCACACCCGCCGGTAACTCTAACTCCAAGGGATTTGATGCCTTCTGCCTTCCACGGGCAATGCACACATGCGGCATCCATTCACTCAGACAGGCACATGCATGTAAATAAAAATAAAAGTAACAAATCTTGGAGGGAAAAATACACGAGTCACTATTTCCAAGAGTAGGAAGAGACTCTTAAGATATACCCTTCCCATCCTGAAAACAGATTGTCGCCAGGGTGGTGACATATGCCTGTCATCTCAGCTACTTTGGAGGCAGAAGCATGAGGATCACAAGTTGGTTCTGCTCACCAACCAGACCTCAAAATTCTACAAACCAAAGGTCTGGGAGCTGCTCAGTAGTGAAGCATTTAATGTGGACCAGCTTGGGTTCAAGTATCAGTACCTCCCCAAAAATGTAGCTCATTCATTTTGGTCTAGCTTGGTGTCAGCTTTAATCCCACCTCTGATTTCCCCAAACCTGGGGACAGCAGAAATTGCTTTGACAGTCCACACTGACTTCTAGCTCCCCCAAGTCAGAAGGTTCGGTGCATTCCACTGGTCTCTCAAAAAATAAGTCCCTTTGTAACAAACTGTGCCACACTGCCCACATCCCAAGTTCAGGATCAGAGGATTCATTCCTGCAGCCTGAGGATGCCACTCACCCACAAGCCTTGGCTCTAAGCCCCTTGGAGTTGCCTCCTATACCTGACAACATCCGCATGACCAAAGCTTTACCCTCTTCTCAGCATAGCCTGGGACTTGTTGAGTACTTAGTGTAAGAGTGTAAGGTCTAGTCTCAGATCTCCAACTGGAGACACCACAGGGACATCCTGGCTGCAACGTCCCAAGTTCCCTGGGTCACCACACCACATCTTCCCAACCTCTCTCCAGCAGCTGCCAAAACTCAAAGCATGCTCTAGCAACCCCTACCCCGCTAAGTTTAGACTTTACAGGTGCTTGTTGCTCGAATCCTAATTGGTCTTAATAAAAACCCAGAGCCAGATATCAGGGTAAAAGCTGAAAGATCAGAGAAGCAGAGCAAGCCACAGCCACCAGACTTCTTACCTCACCAACTCCTCAGCCTGAAAGAGTGTGAATTCCTGTCTCCACCCGCCTTATAGTCCCTTCTCTGCCCAGCCATATCACTTCCTGTCTCAACCTTCCTAGTGCTGGGATTAAAGTTGTGTTCCACCACTGCCCAGCTCTGTTTCTCTTTTAGACTGAATTAATCTCATGTAGCCCAGTGTGGCCTTGAACTCACAGAGATCCAGACAGATCTCCTCTGCCTCCCCAGTGCTAGGATTAAAGGTGTGTGCCACCATTGCCTGACCTCTATGGCTAACTCTGTGGCTAGCTCTGTCCTCTGATATTCAGGCAAGCTTTATTTCCTAGATTACAAACACTATATCACCACAGGTGCTGTGGGTTGAACGTGTCTCCCCAGAATGGATATGTTAGGAACTCAGTTCCTAATGTAACAGTGCTGAGAGGTAGATCCTATGAGAGGACATTGGATGAGCTAGTGCCACAATCCCAGGCGTAGATTAGATACCATGAACACAGTGTCCTCATAAAGGATGAATGTGGCACCTTCTCTCTAGGTACACCTTTTCTGACCCTTCCCGATAGTTCTGTCTTGGGCTTTGCAGGCTACAGAACTCTGGAACAAATAAAATTATTTTCTTTGGAAATTACCCAGTCCCTGAAATTCCATCCACAAGTACAAATGGTAACTAAGATAGATGCCACAGAATCCATTTTGTAGACGCAAGCTTCAAATTTGCTACATGCCTGTCTTCAAAGCTGCTCCAGAACCCCTGGCCCTCCCCCATTCAGCAGCATGGTCTGTGTTGAGTCCTGACTGGAGAGCAATCCACCAGCTCGCCAGTACTTTCTCCTCTTGTTTGGTCTAATCTACTCAGTAGCTTTGGGTTTGCAAATGTTCAGGTTGGAAGCTGTTCACCCCTCAGGGTCCTCGGGCTTTGGTTTGGGATTGTTCTTATGAAGCCTGGCTCCTGCCTTGCATAGTTGGATCCTTTCTCATGAGACCTCCCAGTCCCTTATGCAGACAGAAGTCTACCAGGCTTTCTCTAACCCAGCTGCAGACACGCTCGTGTGCTCACACAGCTTGGCCAGTCCACTTGATTTACCTGTACTTTGTAGTGTCATTTTCTAGTAGGAAGAGAGTATAAATACTTGCCATTTAAGTCAAGAAGTGTCTCATTCTGACAAGTCTGAATAATTTCTAGGAGCTGAGATGGCTCAGTGGTTAAAAGTTTGATTCCCAGCACACAAAAATATCTGTAACTCCAGTTGCAGGGGATCCAACACCCTTCTGGCACACATGCAGTACACAGACATGCAGGCAGGCAAAACACTCACACATATAAAATAGTAAATAAAATTGTAAATTAAAAAAATAATTTCTAAAATATTAGACAACTCTTTGTTCTCTTTAAAGCCAAAAGAGGGGCCAATGAGATAGTTCAACAGGTAAAAGCAGTTGCCATGAAACCCAGATACCTGAGTTTGCTCCTAGATTCCATAGTAGAAGTATAGAATCGACTCCCTAAAGTTGTCCTCTGACACCCACACATAAGTACACATCATGCACACACACACACACACACACACACACATACACACACAAATAAATAGTCAAAAGAATAGTTTTAGCTACAGACCCCACCCATGTGAGGGTAAACTCAATCCATCTGCTCTCTGGCCTGCGCACAACTCACAGCTTCCCAGTAAGGAAGACGTGACAGATTTGCCCTGTGACCCGAGCAGGCACTTTGTGGGGCGTTTACCCACCACCCCCACAGCTTCCCAGAGTTTTCTTGAGTGTGAGCAGCAGGAAATATTAGATAGAAGGATTTATTGCGGAGAATATCGCGGAGATAAACAGATAGAAAATAAAGGATAGCCTCGAGAGGGCCTGGAACCTATTCCAACGGGCCCCGACTGTCTCTGCCCCAGGGTTTTTATAGAGATGCCAAGGGGGTGGAGCAAATGACCTCCTCCCCCAGCACAGCCAAGTGCAGACCATCTCAGACACCTGCACTCAGGCCCATGGTCCTAATCATCCTCTATGCGGATCTGCTGGGTAAAGCCACGAGGAACCCGAGAACGGCCCCCCACAGCACTTCAAGTGTCTCTCTTCTCCCCTGAGCAGAGGTGCCCACTTCATCATCCCCAGAGCTCTTGGGGAAAAGCAGCCTCCAGCTCTGGAGACTTCCGGGTGCAGGAAAGCCAGCGGGTGGCAGGAGGGAATTGCAAAGCAGTAGGTGGCATGTCTCTGTGGCGTGGCTCTGTGGACATGCACATGTTTAGCTCTTCCCACCGCAGGTTCCTCCTCTGTGCTCTGCTAAAAGCCACTATAGTTTCTGCCCCGGGTGGAATAAGCAAGGCCCCTGCTTTCCATTCTGCTTCTCAGCCTGTGAGAACACACAGGATTGTATGTGTGTCTATGTGCATCTGTGTGTGTTCATATATGCTTGCATGTGTACGCATGTTCAGGAGCATGTGTGTGTGCATGTGATTGTGTGTGCATGTATGTGTGCAAATGTGTGCTTATGTGTGTATATGTGTGTACATGTGTGTTTCTTATTTGTGTACATGTGCGTGTGTGTATACACTAATGGGGGAGAAGACAAACTATATCCCAAAGGGCACTCAGTCCCTCTCCCAGGAAGCATATTACTTCCGAAAAAGTCCAAGATCATTCTTCGTTAATATGAATAAAATTTTAAGCCTCAGAGAGGCATCATATGGACGTGCTGTGCTTTACATCTGTGCATCAACTAGAAAGAGGTTCTTATAGTTCTTATAGAAAGGGTACACATCTAAGGATAGTGTGAGTTAGGGGAGAAAAATCCTATCAACACAAAGAAAAGAACCACACACGGGTGACAATCCATCCCACAACTGAATGAAAATGTTACATAGTACCATTATCCAGACTACTATGTGCCGGGCCTTGTGCTACATTGTTCATGTTCTCCTGAATGAAAATGTTACATAGTAACATGACTACTATGTGCTGGGCCTTGTGTACATTGTTCATGTTCTCCTGAATGAAAATGTTACATAGTAACATTATCCAGGACTACTATGTGCTGTAGGATGATCTGTATGTCAAATTACTCTGATTGGTCAATAAATAAAATACTGATTGGCCAGTGGCTAGGCAGGAAGTATCGGCGGGACTAACAGAGAGGAGAAAAGAACAGGAAGGTGGAAGGAGATACTGCCAGCCACCGCCAGGACAAGCAGCATGTAAAGATGCGGGTGAGCCACAAGCCACGTGGCAAGGTATAGATTTATGGAAATGGATTAATTTAAGCTATAAGAACAGTTAGCAAGAAGCCTGCCATGGCCATACAGTTTGTAAGCAATACAAGTCTCTGTGTTTATTTACTTGGTTGGGTCTGAGCGACTGTGGGACTGGCGGGTAACAAAGATTTGTCCTGACTGTGGGCCAGGCAGGAAAATTCGAGCTACAATTATGTGCAGGGCCTTGTGCTACATTGTTCATGTTCTCACTGAATGAAAATGTTACATAGTATCATTATCCACAACTACCATGTGCAGGGCCTTGTGCTACATTGTTCATGTTCTCCTGAATGAAAATGTTACATAGTATCATTATCCACAGCTACTATGTGCAGGGCCTTGTGCTACATTGTTCATGTTCTCCTGAATGAATATGTTACATAGTATCATTATCCACAACTACTATGTGCAGGGCCTTGTGCTACATTGTTCAAGGTTGCTCATTTCATTCTGATGACCAAAGGACAGTGAAGGAATCAAGCCTTGGTTACAGTTGAGAACACAGACGTTTAAGCAGACTCTCCAGGAAAGGGTCCCCACTGAGAGACTGACTCCTTTCCCATCCACTCTCTGGCCATTGGTGCCTTCCACACCTTCATGACACAAGCCAAGATAAACGCCCTGTGTTTGCCCACTCCTCCTCCTCCTTTCAGTGGCCCTATCTGATCCAGGGGCTTCCTGGATAAGCCAGAGGATGACACACCTGAGCACCTGGGACATCATACCAGCCTGGCTTCTCTATAGATAGGATGCTCATCCAGTCACAGCCTGTGGTAGTTTGAATGTAATTGGCCCCCATAATCCCAAAGGGAGAGAGCCATTATGAGGAGGTGTGGCTTTGTTGGAGGAAGTGTGTCACTGTGGGGGTAGACTTGGAGGTTTCCTATGCTCAACACCACCCAGTGTCACAGTCCACTCCTGCTGCCTTCTGGTCAAGATGTAGGCAGCACCATGTCTGTCTGCACCCTGCCATGCTCCCCACCATGATGAACTGAACCTCTGAACTGTAAGCCACCACATCAATTAATTATGTCCCTTTACAAGAGTTGCCATGATCATGGTGACTCTTCACAGCAATAGAAACAGCCATTGGTCTCTTTTCTCACATCCAAAGGCCCATGAGCCTGGCCTTGTCAGAAATTACAGTATTTCCAGCCTTCTAACCAGCCATCGCAGCAAAGACTGGTATGTAGAAAGCCCCAACTCACTTTCGTCTTCAAAGCTCTCAGTCAAGCCCAAGACTTAACTAGAAGGCTGTGCACAAACTCTCTCCTAAAGCCTTCCTTACACAATTGTGTCTTCTGAGACACACAGTAAATATGTGTGTATTTTCAGCCAGGCATCCACGCATTAGGTCACAGAGGCACAGCAGATATGACAGTGGCCCCATAAGATTACCTCACCTGGTGACATCATAGCTATTCAGTCTGTGTAAAATCAGTCCAAGACCTTCCTACAATGGTGAGATCCTGGGGGCGCAATCCTCAGAGCATATCCCTTTATTAAAGCAGTGCACGACCTGGAATTTCTGAACTTTGGGTAGTCTAATTTTAGTTAAAAGAAAGAGAGATTTGCAGATCAATCAGTCTAGCAGGATCAGCAAGCTCTAGGTTCAGTGAGAGACCCTGTCTCAAAAAGTAAGATAGAGAGTGAGTGATAAAGACAGCCAACGTTGACTTCCACACACATGTGCACACATAAACACATAATAAATAAATAAATAAATAAATAAATAAATAAATAAATAAATAAATAAATAAATAAATTATGTCTTAGCTCCAGATCCAGCAGGGTGGCTCACTCCTGTAATCCTAGAATTTGAGAAGCTAAAACAGCAAGATTACTAAATTCACGGGCACCCAGGGTACACAGCAGTTTCCAGGCCAACCCAGATACAATATGACATCTTGTCTCAAAAGAAACAACAACAAAACAAAATTTAAAAATGGCCTAAAGATATTACTTTTCCATTTGCTTTTCAAAGCCCTAATCATTACTTCCTGAGTACTCAACGAGACAAGGAGAGGCAGGCTGAGGGAGGAAGAAGGAAGTCAGACCCTCCCTGTGTGCATCCACTGTGGACCACCAAGGGATAGGCACTAAACCGTACCTATGTGATTTTAGCAGCACACTGTGCACATGTCTTTTAAAAAATCAATTTTTCTTGAGAGCCAAAGGGTTAAGAAAAGGTCACAGGCACAGTTGGAGAACCTGAAAGCCAGGCATTATTTTTGAGAAACCATCATAGCTTAGGGATCAGTTCAAGACATCACAGTCATTCAAAATGATGTCTTACATGGACTGGCTCGTCTGCAAAATGAATTTACCTTTTCATTATTATTTACTGAGTGAGCCAGTATTTCATTTGTATGGATTTTATCCAGCAACTAGGGGGGAAAAAACACAGAAAATCTAATAAAAAGATGAAGCGGCTGTACAATATCTGAAGTCTGTATCCAGCCTTTGGAGGTCACATTTCTGTCCTTTTATGATGTTCATTTTAGAAAATGAAAAGGAATGCATACATATGGAGATGGGCTGATTCTGCATTCCAATCAAAGGCAACTTTGACCCGACAAGTGTGGAGATGCACTTATCGGGAAGGACAGCGACAAGGTAGCGGTAAAATAAAATGACAAGCTCACAGGACGGGTGGCCTCCTTGGTTGTCATTTGAGTAATAATACAGATTCCCGCCTGCCTGCACAGGTGTCTCAGCTCTCCCCACTCAGGATGGGTGATGGGAAGACAACACAGGTGGATTAGGCACCGTGTGACATCACCCTTGGAGAAAACTGGACCCTAGAAAGTTCATTAGGAGTCCCCCACTTTTTCCAAGAGACCGTCACTAAGGCCCCAACGCTTTCATTTCTCATCATCCCCTGGTAACTCTTGGGTGAGAGAGTTTCACTGTTACACGTGTAGTAGACAATATCATTGCATTGTTCTACCCTCTAGGACATAGTTTATTTTTTTAAAAAAAAATATAAAATCTTGTGTGCAATGATTTTAAACCTGTGCACCCCAAGAACTAAGGCCTCTTTGAAAAGGAGCTGTGTTACTACTGTACATTCTTTTAGTGACTATATATGGGGAGTATCAAGGTCATGATGAGGACCCTGGATTTGGTCATGAGTACATTTCTTTTAATTACCAAAATTACTGTTGTATAAGTGTTCTTAAACTTTGTAGTTGAAAAAGAGAGTCCCTATACTCTAAAAAAAATGAAGAACCACCTGCCAATTAGGGACAGTACAGGTGGAGGACACAGAACCCAGAATTTGTTGTACCACAGGGGCCCAGAATTGTCATACCACAGAGGCTACCTTGCTTTTGGGTTATAGGCAAATCACTTGCCTTCTCTCTACATCCAGCTCGGCTTTGGATGGGTTAGAACAGGTGGGTAGAAGCTTATTTAGAAATGTGAAAATAAAATAATATAAAATGTATTTCACAACCTACCAGTCCATAGCTACATAGCTACAAACCATGACCTGGTACTCCATGTTAATGATACTCACTTCTCAAGTAGGTATCATACCTGGAATCCCAAGTCACTACTGAGGGCTTTCATTCCAGTCCTGTCCCCGGTGGTCAGTGCTTGACTGTCCTGTGTTTCCACAGCTCTCTCACCACCCTGCGGTGCTGGAACACACAAAGGTCAAACACCACCGCTCACAGCGTCCAGATCCACACAGCTGTTCTCCCTCTGATCGGCAAGGCAGCTGGGCCTCCGTAACCTGAATCCACAGCACAGGGAGCTCTAACCCCAGGGGCCCAGCAGGAGAGAGTCCACAGCCTGTCACTCATTGGACACTTAGAGCTTGCCAGCACAGAGGCCAAACCTGGCCCACCAGTCACTAGACGTGGGGAGGTGTGAAGTTGCTTTCCATACCAGCTGTTATAACATCCCCAGGTCTGGTCTACCTGCGAACGATTTGTCCCATTTTTGAGTAAAATCCCCACTTGAGCTAAAAATCAAAACAAATTCAAAGGTAAAAACCTCAGTAGCTCTGAAAACAGTAGTGTCTGGCACAACGATGCACCTGCCATTCTAAAGATAACTTTGTGAAACTCGATACAAGTGGACGACTTGAGCCCCATCTCAGTAGATATCAATACCATCATCACTTCTGTGAAATAGCATTAAAGAGGAAAAGTAAAATGCTAACTGGCATTGGCTGATTATAACTCTGCATAATGCTTATGTGTATATTAACAGAGACAAAACATTATTTTGAATAATAAAGATGTCTTAACATATATTATTTTTGGTAAACCTGGTTACAAAAAGAAAGAAATTGGGGTGGGAGAGAGACACATGAAAATTCGATATAAGCTAAAGTAAACCCATTTTAAGCAAATGACTCTGTGATATTATACCATAAAATGCTCCCTTGGAGGCCCCTGGCACCCTCAGAACTGACCATCCATAATTCAGTGACCATTTCTTTATCTCAGTCCGGCGGTCAGTCCCAGTCATTGATTCTGCTGTCTCTGTCATCTGTGTTCTTCCCTCTTCCCAGACCATAAGTCGCAAACTGTTACAGAACCAAGAGTGCATCCCCACTGGAGACGGGTAGAGCCCCCCAAATGTCTAGTCAGATGGTCCCATCCATCAGAGCTGCAAAGACACAAAGCCAATCAAGAGCAGAGACTCTGGGCGTATGTTAATGCTGACCTTCTCTCGAGCAACATGCTCTCTCTAGCCTCCACACATGTCTGATCGCCAGGGAGTTGTCTAGCTACACGAATTTTTCACATTTGTCAGCTAAATCAGTGCTCCAAATGCACAATGCAGCACTTAGAAACATTATGTGAATTTATTAAATTCTCTGGAGGACTTTGGGTCCATAAAGCAGTAAATTGATTACAGGGAACTGAGGCCATAATATTTTCATCAGCAACAAAAGCAGTCATGCTCCCATATTGCCCATGGCGTGTGAAGAGACACAGTGCCTCAAGCCAGCAGGCCGAGAATCGCCTGACAGGCAGGAGAAGGCTGTGGGAAGCAGCAGAATGTGTCATTTAATCTGTTCCTTTTAGAGTCACGGTGGTGTGCAGAGCCACCTCACCCCACAGAAGAAAATGCATGAGAAACACACGCAGCTGTTCCTGTAGGGATCGGGCTGTGGATGCTTCCTCGACTGCAGCCAAGGCTTCAGCTGCTCATCGCTGCACCAGGAGATAGCCTGTTGACTTTGCTACTGAATGACACCAGGCTGGTATCGATGGTGTATTTTCAATACCAAACATTCCTAACATGGTCTGGTGGCCGTCAACTGTCTGACAACCCTCCCTCCAAACATAAAGGCCAGCCCTCACATTTTGTAGGATGTCTGGCCTGCAGGAAGTGATTATAGGCACTTTGCTGTATGTTCTGTCACCAGCTTTGAAACAACTTTAAAAGCTAGGAACTCTGGCTCCTGCTTCTCAGTGAGGACACCAAGATGTAGCACAGGGAAGTCATTCTCTCCAAATCACAGGCTTGTGACTGATGCTTCTTCCCTCGGTGTGTACCAGGATGCTGTATGTCCAAAGACACTCTGTTCGGTGCCCCAGGTTACCGCTGCTCATCTCTTCTCGTCTGACTCTGCAGAAGGTAACTGGGCATCCTTCTTTGCCGCTGTCTGGGCAAACATCCACCACCTCAAGCCTTTCTGGGTAAACAGGCACCAGAGGAGACATTTCAAACTTTTCACTTGAACCTGCTTCAGGGTACGGTTATCAAACTCGGGTATGATAAATGATGAGGTGTTTTAAGCTAAGCCTAGATGTGTATATGTGTGTTCCATGTAGGCATACATGTTTGTGTATGTATGCATTGTTCATGCAGGTGCACCTACGTGTGTGTGTGTGTGTGTGTGTGTGTGTGTGTGTGTGTGTGTAGACCAGAGGTCCACATGGAATGTATTCCTCACTTGCTCTCCAGTCTATTTTCTAGGACAGAGTCTCTCACTGAACCTAGAGTTCACAAATTTGATGACGCTGGCTGACCAAGAAGCTCCAAGGACCCACCTACCTCTTGCTGTAGCATCCTCCCACCCCATCCCTAACCCCCACTAGGGTCACAGATGCACGCTACCACACCCAGCATTCTGTGTACGTGCTGGCAATCCTAATTCAGATCCCCATGCTTCTGCAGCAAGTACCGTACTGACTAAGTCGCCTTCCCAGAGGCCCCCCAGATTAGATTTCGATAAACATCTACAGCGACGATGGTTGTATGTGGAAGGGTCAACAGTGCGCAACTGTGTGGGCCGCTCTTTTTTCTGGTCACCTCCAGGCTGAACGAAGTCTCCAAACTGGGGAAGGCTGGCAGAGGTGGCCACAGTTGGAGAGCATATTGACTCTCTCTTTGTACTACACCCCTTGGACTAAGTTCCCTGGCTGTGATAGAGAAAAAGCAGGGTCTCCTTAAAGGGGAAAAAATAAAAGGCTGATTGCCTGCCTGCTGTATGTAGACTCACAATAACTGTTCGTTAGATTCAGCTGAAATATTAAGAGACTCAGCCAGAGTGGGATGTAGCTCGGTTGACAGGGTGCTTGCCTAGAACACACAGAGCCCTGTGTTCAACCCTCAACACCACATTAAGCACCTA
>CABHPQ010166640.1:14084-31842 GCA_902168405.1 Peromyscus aztecus
AGAGAGAGAGAGAGAGAGGACACAGCAATATCTCAGGAGTCTGGTCTTTCTTTCCATGTGGGTCCTGGGGATCAAACTCAGGTCGCCAGGTTTGGTGGCAAGCAGTTCACCTGCAGAGCTGCCTTACTGACCCGTCAGCTTATTCTCAATCTCTTTCTCTGTTTACACTGTGTGTGTGTGCGCATGCGCGTGATGTATCCTAGGTTGGCCTCAAATCACTATGTAACCAGAGATAACCTTGAACTATGGATCCTCCTGCCTCCACCTCCAAGTGTTGGGGTTACAGGTATGTGTTACCTCACCTGACTTACATGTTTGCTTTTGAAGAACATTTTTTTTTTCCCTTCAGGCTTTAAAGTTACTTAATTCATTAATCCATCAGCCGTGTGCTCTATTTCATCATGTTATAATCTTCACAGTTAGGAATTTGCATTTCATTTCCCTCAGTGACAGACCCCCCCCATGAAAAATGTTATTGTTGTAAATACTAATACTAGTCACGAACAATCACCACACAGACCCACTTCTCACAGCAATGGCTCCCTTTGAGGCTGGGAGGTTCCTCGAAACTATCAAAAGCAGGAGCTCAGCTTGTCCCCAGCGCAGAAGGAAACAGAACAGGTCAGGAGCCCTCAGACAATGTTGAAAGAGACAGGAGACCAGCACTTGGTGACAGGTGACAATTGGCTTTTGTACCTTATGTTACTCTTGACACAGACCCCACAGATCGAGCACCTGCCTGTCTCAGAGGCTGATGAAGACAGATGGCTGCTTCCAAGCCTGTGGAGGGACAGGGTGACCAGGAGGCTGGAGCAGTGGACGGGTGTGGATAAGGACTTCCCTAAGGGACAGCCAAGCAGCAGGTGTGAGGTGGCCCTGGAAGAGAGGAACAGATGGGCAGTGTCCAGCCCCAAGCCTCTTGATTGCTTCTGTCCTGGCCAGACAGCATGGTGCTCTGCTGCAGCATTTGAAAGGGATGTTGTATTGCAGTCATTTTTCTACCCTGGAGATAGATGCATAGACTATGCCTGGCCCCTAAAGGGGCTGCATCTCTGTGTAGACTTGGCAAGAGACACCTGTTACTCATTAGGAAATTTTGCAGCTGTGCTGGAGCGAACTAGCCATGAAATAGGAGTGATAAGACCCGCCACCTGGGGCCCAGCACTGCTCCGGGAGGGGGAGGCTGTGAATGCTATCCTTTCCCTATGGGCCCTGGACCCTGCCTGGCTCCAGAGTGCCTCTGGGTCCCATTCTGAGACACTCACTAGCTCCCTTCTGCACCACACCCCGGGATAAGCTCTGATTGTCCAGGGCCTTATCTGAATGCTATCTCCAGGCAGCCCCACCTCTGTGCCCGTTCCAAGCCCGGACCCTGGTCCAGTTTCTGTCACAGTTCCCTGTCCTGTGTCAGTTCCCCATGTGGCCTGGCCTTGTGGGACCCCCAGACCCCGCTCCTCTCAACCCCAGCTCATAGACAAATGGGATAGTCTGAGTTTTAGCCTTTTAAAAATTCCCCTTTTATGATTCTGAGGACTGAAAGAACTATGGCCTCCAGTTTGCTAGGCAAGTACTGTACCACTGAGCTGCACCCCAAACCCCAGTTTTAGATTTTATTCATAATCCTTATTGGATCCAATTCTTTCTCCCCTCTCTCTCCCTTTGATTTTTCCCTCCCTCCTCTCCTCCATTTTCTTTCTTTTCACTTTTCTCTCTTTCTTCTTCCCTTTCTCTTCCTCCCTTTACTTCCTTTCTTGGTTGTCATTTTTATTAGTTTTAAATTTTCATAAAATTTATGTTGTAGGTTAGGTATACCCCCATCCCCGTACCCCCCACCTCTCTTTTCTTGCCCCCACCAGCTTCCTGGTTGTAGCGTTTCCTCTCCGCGCTGTGGCTGGCGGCATTCTTAGGTACAGAAAAGATCTTCCCTTTCTCCCCCTCTTCTGTCATGGACTGCCCTCCTATCAGAATCTCTATGGTATCGTTATCCTTTCTGATGTTAAATTTCCCAGATCTGGCCAGAAGCCTCCTTGAGGTTGGTCCCTGTGTCCTTTGTCTCTCAGCTTGGGATGCTCCAGGTACAATTATGCTGTCACTGCTTCAAGTCTTTATGGGTAAGCACCTTGTTCTGTCTCCTTGTAGGCTAAGGCTAGGGAAGACACTCTCTTCCCTCCTCCTTTTCTTCCGTGTGTGTGTGTGTGTGTGTGTGTGTGTGTGTGTGTGTGTGTAGAGATGATATGGACATTTGTTTTGTGTATGTATGTATGTATGTATGTATGTATATATGTATATGTGTATGTATGTATGTATGTGTGTATGTAAGTGTGTATGTATGTGTGTGTATGTATGTATGTATGTATATATGTATGTATGTATATATGTATACCCCTTATGTGTATGGGTGTTTACCCTGCACATGCACCACATTTGTGCAGTGCGCTCGGAGGATGTCATATGCCCTGGAACTGGAGTTACAGATGATTGTTAGCTGCCATGTGGGTGCTGGGAACTGGACTCGAGTCCTCTGGAAGAGCAGTCAATGCTCTTCACAGCTGAGCCATCTCTCCAGCCCCCTCTAATTTGTACTCTGGTATATGCACCGAACCAAATCAAATTATGACCTTATGTTAGAAGAGCCTAAAGGAAATCTTTACCTAGAAACTGCGTGATTGTGTAACAGGAGAGTGAGTTAAGCTTTGCTTAAGTGTGATGATGCCTGCCTGTTGCCAAAGCCCCTTCCTCTTCTCTTGTCTTAGAGAGACGAGCTGCCACAGTCCTCTGCTCCAAGTTCGTATTGTGGAACCTGTTCCTTAAGAGAGAAATGTTCTAAGGACTACCTGGAAATGTCCTGTAAACTTCTTCACTATGGTGGCTACCTCCCTCGTGATCAGGGGACTCAACAACCACTCTCAGATGATCGTGCAGACAGGGGTTATATCACTGCTATCCAACCTGTACAGGCTGTAAGGAGCTGTGTGCTGTGGCCTTCTCAGTCTTAGCAAGGGGTCCTGCCCACATGTTAATTGTCCTACCCTCCTTCCCAACATATGCATAAAGAGGAGTCCTCTTATCTCTCCCAGTGCATGGGTGATTCTTTGGTGTTGGATTTCCATGACATGTGCGCGTGTGTGAGTGTGTGTGTGCATGTGTGAGTGTGCTTATCTATGCAAGTGTGGAAGGCACTAGGTGTTATCATCTATTGCTTTCTACCTTATCTTTTAAAAATTATTTTAAGTTGCATGTATATGTGTCTTTGTGTGGTTGTATGTACGTTGAGTACAGGCCCATGGAGGCCAGAAGAGGGCAGCTGATGCCCTAGAGCTGGAGTTACAGGTGGTTGTGAGCTGCCCAATGTAGGTGCTGGGAATTGAACTCAGGTCTTCTGCAAGAACAGCAATCGCTCCTAACCCAGAAGCCATCTCTTCACCTTATTTTTTGAGACAAGGTCCCTCACTGGACCTGGAGCTTGCCATCTATTAGTGCAGTGGTTCTCAACTTTCCTAATGCGTGACCCTTTAACACAGCTCCTCATGTTATGGCGACTCCCAATCATAAAATTATTTTTGTTGCTACTCCATAACTGTAATTTTGCTACTGTTATAAATTGTAATGTAAATATCTGTATTTTCTGATGGTCTTAGGTGACCCCTGTGAAAGAGTCTTTCGATCCCCAGGTTGAGAACCGCTGCGCTAGGGTTATAGACACACACGATCACACCAGCTTTTACATCAGTTTTGGGGATCCAAGCTCAAATCCAGGTGCTTGTGCAGAAAGCACCATCCCCAATGGGCTGTCTCCCCAGCTCCTCTCTGTATCTTCTCTGCTCTGATTTAACTTGACGAGGCACATCAGCTGCAGGCCTCACATTGACCATGAAGGGATGAGAAGGCAAAGTCATCCTAGGCTGCTCAGGTCTATCCCAGGGAAAGCCAGCTCCCAGGGACTCGGTTCAGCTCCGCACAGTCGAAACTCAGGCCCCTTGAGAACTCGTGATTGTAGGCTTTCCTGAGCGTTTTTGCTGCCACTGTGTTTCGGAACCATTGAGAAGGTGATTCCTCAGACGAACTAGGTGGGGGACACAAGCCCCTGGTGGCCAAGGTCAGGAGGAAGAAGACTCCAGGGAACAGGTTTCTACAGAAACCTCACTCTCCTCTGGGACATGTAGCTGAGAAGAGGCAGGGGATCTGACCTTGGGCCTGAGTGGAGCCCTCCCTCCCCGGAACAACAAAACTGCTTTGACCCTCCTTCTCCTCGCTAACGGGCCAAACAGAACCATAAATTCCGATTAGGGAAAGATGCTGGTTGGCAATGACATTCCAAAAAGTTTGTGATTAGTGAACTGTAAAAGCTAACATGACATGCTCATAATTGGGATGTATTTACTGCATGAGAAAAAAACCCCCACCATGTTGCCATTGGGGCAAAGTGACTTTGAGGGAACTTTCTCAAGGGGATGGACACAAGCTTCCCTCTTTTTGCTTAGCAAACAGCAATATTTATTGATGGTGCTGTTTAAATGGTAGCTATGGGGGTGGGGAAGCTGCGACTCCTTGTCAAAGCTGCTTTACGGTGTCGTAGTTTCCAGGTGGTTAAGGAGCCCTGATCATTTGCGGCATTATCCCAGGTGATTTATGAACCCTCAAAGAGCCTACTCCATTTCGATGTTTCAGGCATTTTTTTTTTTTTTTTTTTTTTTTAACAACAAACCTTATTCCAATATGATCAATAGAGGTTTCTCCTCCTGGTCTGGGAGGGGAGTGCCGTGTGGGTTTATAGCAAAATCAATATGAGGATAAATGGTCAGGCAAATGAGTCCCTTGTCAGGGTGGAGAAAGGCTGCTGAAGCCTGGGCCAGGCAGGAGGGGCCCGGCTAGAGGCTTGCTTTGTGGCTGCCCTGTCACTGACTTCCTCAGAGGGCCATCAGGGCAGAGCAGGCGGTGGGGGGCGGGGGGAGAAGGCTCAGCCACACTTATTAAATATGACAATATCTTCTAACAGTTGGATATGTATTTTCTCTCCCTTCTCTCCTCCCTTTCCCCCTCCCCTCCCTTCCCCTCCCCTTTCTTCTCCTCTCACACTAGCCTGGATGGCCTGGAACTCACTTTGTAAAACACGCTGGCCTCAAACTCGTCAGTTTTCCTGTGTTTGCCTCCCGAGTGCTGGGATTCTAGGTGTGAGCTATCACTCACTCACACCCTTCCCTCACCCTGTGACATCCCCTCCCTCACCCTGCCACCTTTACTTTGAAACACAGTCTAGATTTTTTTTTCCTTTGGAGACAGGGTTTCTCTGTGTAGCTCTGGCTGTTCTGGAACTCACAGAGATCTGCCTGCCTCTGCCTCCCGAGTGCTAAGATTAAAGGTATGTACCACCATGCCTGGTCCAGATTCTAGATTCTTTTTTGAGACAGGGTTTTTCTGTGAAACAGTCCTAGCTGTCCTGGAACTCACTCTGTAGACCAGGCTGGCCCCAAACTCACAGAGATCCACCTGCCTCTGCCTCCCAAGTTAAAGGCGTGTGCCACCACTACCCAGCAGAGTCTAGATTCTTGCATAGCCAAGATGGTCTCAAACTCACAATCCTTTGGCCTCAGCTTCCTAAGTACTTGAATTGCATGTGTGCTCTGTGGTGCCTGGTTGAATGTGTGTTTCCTAATGTCAGTGCAAAGACACAATTCTCATGTCAAAGGAGATAAGATACAGTTTATTCTGGAGCCAAATATGAGTGACCAGGGCCTGGTAAGACTTTAGTGGGAATCTAGTAGAGTCATTGTATCTAGGGTAAACATTAGAATGTAACAGTTGTTTCTCACTGTATCTAGGGTAACAGTAGAATGTATTAGTGTTTGTTGAAGATACCGAGACCTTGTAGAAATCATGTAGAGAACAGTGACTGTTTTCTATGATTTATAGAGTTGTTTTTCTGAGGAAGTTTTCCATCCGTTGCTGACTTCGGTCACAAGCCTATCTATCCAGGCACACTTGGAGCGTCTTGAATTGTTGGTCTGCAAATATTACACAGTAAGGACTAAGGCTGTGGGCTGTGATGATTTCCTTCAGAGAACACAGAGAACAGATCAAAGGGCTTTGGGGTGAGGAACTTGTACCCCAAACACAACCTTTGTGTACACTCAATATGCTTCTGAACGGAGGTTCGAGGTTCAGCTTTCGTATGAAGGACTTGTTGTACCCCAAACACAACCTTTGTGTACACTCAATAAATACGCTTCTGAATGGAGGTTCAAGGTTCAGTTCACAGAAACTGTTCCTCTCTGCTGTCACATTCTGGAGCGACACTCCTTCTTTGACTGTCCCTTGCCACACACATGACATAAGACAGATTTCCCTCACTCCACGTTCCATGTTTCAACATTGAAACAGTTTCATGAAGTTTTTATATAATAAGAATAAGAAGTCTTAAGTCAAGGCATTTTTAATTTTTTTACTTATTTATTTATTTGGGTTTTCAAGATGGGGTTTTTCTCGGTGTAGCCCTAGATGTCCTGGAATTTGCTCTGCAGGTCAGGCTGGCTTCGAACTCAGAGATCTGTCTGCCTCTGCCTCCCGAGTGCTGGGATTTAAGGCATGCGCCACCACTGCCTGGAATTGCCCAAAATATTTAAACACACATTACAGGGGGCTTGTGAGAAGGCTCAGTGGGTAAAGGTGCCAACTGTCAAGGTGGACAACCTGAATTCGAATCCCTGGGTGGATGGAGAGAACTTTCCTAAGCAGACCTCTGACCTCCACATATGGTATATGGCCTCCATCTACACAATAAATACATATACACTAGTAAATTAAAAAAAACATTGTGGACATCCCACTACTTTATACCTATTTCAGCATGCACCTGTGAAAATAAGATAATACTCATATACAATCACAGTGCCATGATTGCACATAACAGTTTCCTGACACTGTCTAATTCCCTGTCCAACATCCCTAAACATGTCTTATAGTCTTTTCAGTCAGCGTCTGATCAGGGACCCATTGCTGCCCTTGGTTGTCATCCATGACCTTCCAAGGAGCCCAGTGACCTGGGTCAGTGGCTTCTGCACTCTAGGGGATGACAGTGGTTGGCTGCAGGGCTGAGGAGATAATTGCTCATTATGGATAACCAGCACAATTGACTCATCATAACACACAGGGCTCAGCCCTGGTAATTTATGGGCCCCAATCATGGGCACTTACATCTCTTAAGTGCTTTCCATGGTTAGTTGGGTACACCAGGGTTACCTCCAGCAGAGCATGAGGAGAGGAGGGGCCGCTCAAGGGCACTGGGCTGGGGCAGGCTGAGCGTGTTCTGGGCCCTGTGCCCAGCTCCTGACAGCAAGCAAAAGCTCCTGGACCCCTCTCCAAGGGCAGAAGCTAAAGGCCAGATGGATAAGGGACCCAGGCACTGGATTCAGCCTTCCAGTACCTGACTGAATCCAGCCTCTTCCCGGTTGGAGGACCCCAGGAGCAAACACTGTTTCTCACTGGTATGATACCAAAAATGGTGTCAGGTCAGTTTAAACACATTAAAGAAGTTGTGCTCTGGCCTGTGAGATGGTTCAGTGAGTAATGATTGCATTAAACCTGATGACCTGAGTTCGAAACCAGGGTCTCACATGGCAGGAAGGGAGAACTGATTCTCACAAGTCGTCCTCTGATTTCCACACTTGTGCACTAGCATGTACATGTATGTGCATGCATATGTACAGATATGTGCACACACAATAAATATAATAAAATATTTTTAAAATGTTTTATTCAATGTCCAATAAATCCTTCTCTAGAATAGATAATTCTTTGTCTCATGAATCATTTTTTCCTTAGTAGCTGGCATATAAAAAGCAATTAATAAATGTTGCCTGGCAGTTATTGTCATCTATATTATCTATTTTTTTGAGGTAGGGGTTCATGCAGCTCAGACTGGCCTTGATGTATCCAAGAATGACTTTACTTTCTCAATTCTGAGATTATAGGCATGTGCCACCACACCTGCTTTATATGGTGGTGGGATGGGAACCCAGGGCTTTGTACGTGTTAGGCAGGAACTCTACCAACTGAGCTACATCCTAGCCCCAAACACTATTGATTTATTAACCAGACAAAACCGTATCAAATTTAACGAACTCCTATCTAAACTACTAAAGCCTAGAGGAAGACCTTGTGGTGCAGTGCTCACAAGCTTGGGTGGTGGGCTGGGGAGGTCAGGCAGAACTGGGTTGTGTGGTGCTTAGGGAAGGGATCTGGGGCTAGCCACAAAGCTCCAGAAAAGTCTCAAGCTTATCTTGTCCAAAGTCCATTCAAGACTGGAGTGTCTAAGACCAGCTCAGAACCAAGGCTTGGTCATGTTAATCTCCGTTAGCCTGTTTCCTTGTCTATCAGTTGAGCATATTAACGTTTGCTCCAGCATGGTCAGGGCGGCATGGAGGTCAGACGACAGGGCTTTGCCCAGGTCTGGCATGGGGTTTGCTAGGGCTTCTCTTTGTAGTGCCAGCCTGAGGTCTACACCTCCCCAGAGCGGAGCTGATGAGATGACTTAGCGGGCTAAGGAGCTTGCTTCCTGCAAACGCTCTCATGCACTGAGCCATATCCCAAGTGCCCCCTACCCCCACCCCGGTACATTACATCTTACTTGTTGATAAGTTGTGGATACAGTGGAAAAAAAATCTTTGAAATATTTTTATTCTCTGGGAATTTCATATACTGTATTTTCATCAGCTTCACTCCAACTGGTCTCTAACTCCCCCCAGGTCCACCCCCACCTCCCTACCCCCAACTCATGTCCTCTTTTTAAAAAACATATATATATGCAAATATATATTTAATATTTTTATAAATATATATATCTGTAAAAAATAGCCCACTGACTCTAGTTTGTTGTGTCTATGTCCTGGGTGTTGCACCATCCACTGGAACATGGTCACCCTATGAGGAGGACCCAGACCTTTAAAGAAAACCAAGTCTCCCTCCCCTAGAAGCCATAAACTGTTCATAGCTCTGCAGTTAGGGGTGGGAACTCATGAGCACCTTCCCCTTCCATGCTAGAATACTCAATGGCTTGATCATGTGCAGATTTTGTGCAAGCAACCACATCACAGGTGCTATGAGTGGTCCTACAGTTTCAGTCTGGTCCTTTCTGACTTCTGGCTCTTAGAATCTTTCTATCCTCTCTTCTGCAGTGGTACCCGAGCCTTAGGGAGGGAACGGGATCTAGAGGTCCCATCTGTGGCTGAGTATAGTGGGAGAATTTAATGGTGGAAGACAGGGGTGGCGTGCTTGGTGGAGCATCAGTCTATGAAATGACTGTTTGCTCCAAGGTACCCCCAAGTCATAAGGAAATAAGGTGGAGGTAGTTCTAGGAGTTTCTTTTGAGCTGATGGATGGTCTGTAGTCCTGGCCAGTGAGGAGCTAGAGAGCATGTTCCCTGGTAGACCTGGATTTCCAGGTTGGAACTGTGGAGAAGGGAGATGGGGGCCTGTGCTGGAGGCGTATTGACTGGAGCTGTGGGAATGTCACACTTTGAAATAAGCAGTGAAGGGTGGGCTATGCTTACCTGCTCTCACGAAGCCTTCTGCTCTTAGCACACCTTTCCCGAGTGTCCCTTTGAGGTGCTCAGCTGGTGCCGTCTCTGTAACCACTCCTTGAGTGTCCTGCCTCCATGAGAGACTTTCTTTGGTTAAAGCTGACGGAGGACAGCTCTCCCCCACTTACTGTCTCCACCCAGAAGCTCACAGTGATGTTTACTTTGCCATCTTATGAATCTCGGCCATCTTTGTGATGGGTAGAGGGGTAGCGGAGTCCTTGTTCCCAGCTGCCTGGGGCATGTGCGGGTGTTCTCAAGCATCAGATGTTTTAAGCGCATCTGGCTGCAGGTTGCTTTGCTGGGAAAGAGGGTCTTCAAGGTACCCTTGGCTACTGCTCTGTAGAACTTCTCCCAGTTGTCTGTGAAGCCAGGCCGATTGCCTGCCCAATGAGATGAAACAGGCATCTAGGCTTACAGGCACATCTCAACCCTGTGGTTAGGACCTCCAGTTTCTCCCAAAGGGTTCAGTGTTGGAGCTGTCGAGACACTGACATGTCTTTGAATACTGATGCCCTGCAGGAGGACTTAGAGCAGCACCCTTCCAATCACAAGTGACAGCAGGGAGACCATCGCTGCGTCTCGTTATCTTCTGCCTTCATTTACATAGGCTTTCTGCAAAGTGCTTTCTAATCATTTCATTAGTCACTCATTTGCTTAATTGCATAAGCTTCAATTTGCTTAGAAAAGTCAGATTTTTAAATTTCAGTTTCCATGGCCACAGGTTTTAATTCAGAGAGCTCTTTATTCCCCCTGCAGGTTGGAAACTCTTGGGAGTTTTGCTGGCCCTGTCTTGTCGGCAGTGCCTGATTCTGGAGTCCAGAGTGAGAGGCCAAACTGAAAGTGACTGCGATGGGAGCTGGAGATGAAGCTCAGTGGTAGAATGTTTGCCTAGCATGCATGAGGACACACACACGGACACACACACACACACACACACACACACACACACAAGTGATTGTCATGTGGCCCTGGGTTTGATTCCCCAACACACACACACACACACACACACACACACACACACACACACACACAGAGTGGTTGTCATGTGGCCTAATCCAAACGTGTAATTTAAAGTAGCAGAGAAACTCTGATTGTGATCCGGAGGTAGGAAGAGGGCCGAGTGCCCGCCCATCCCAGCTGTTAGACAGGACTTGGTGGCTGAAGATACACAAACCCCATGGCACTGATGCTTACAAATCTATTGATTTTGTGTGAGACAGGCTGTGATGCAGCAGCAGCATTCCACAAAGGAGCTGTCACTGCAGCATGGTCTGGAAAGACTGCTCTGGATTGAGAGGTGTCTCCTGTGGGAAAGGCCATTCACCTGTTCTTTCTCTCCTGGGTCAGTGGCATGCATGTGGGATTCTCCGATAGGAGTTCTGACTGGGAGTCTTGGCAAGGGCTTCCTGGATTGTGCTGGTCAGCGGTAGATTCTGACCATAGTACCAGCCTGATGGTACTGCCTTTTGAAGGCCTCTCTGAGGCCAGATGCCAATCATCCATCTCACTGTTATCAATAAATGATGCTTTTGAGCTGGTACAGACTGCCAGAAATGCCTCAGACCTGTGATTGCAAAGCAATACTATTTACCAGCGAAGCTTCCTGCTGTGACCAGGCCCCAGCTGTGTGCAGATCCACCTATTAGACCAATAACACAGCCCAGACCAATTCTAGGCCGGCTGGAATGAACTTTACAGCTCAAATGCGGAATGTAAGTGTGAATCTGGGGGGACTTCTGGGGAGCTGTGGGGGTCCAGCCATTGGGGCATAGGGCTCCCTATTTTAACCACAGCCTTATTCCACAGTAGCCCAGGCCCCAGCCTACCCTAATTTCCTGTCCATTCTTCACCTTACTCCAAATTGATTTGACTACAGCTTTACTCAGATGTAGCCACCTATTCCCCTTCACTGTTTTCTTTCTTTTCCTTAAAAAAACATATTATTCATTTATTTATTGTGTGTGTGTGTGTGTGTGTGTGTGTGTGTGTGTGTGTGTGTGTGTGTGTGTGTGTGTTTAGGTCAGAGGCCAACTTGCTAGAGCTGGTTTTCATCTTTCATAATATGGGACCCAGGGATTGAACTCCGGTCATCAGGGTTGGCGGGCGGCAAGCATCTTTCCCTGCTGAGCCATCTTGCCAGTCCTTTTCTTTCTTTTTCATCCCTGCCCATTTCATACATGCCGAGGATGAGCTCCTTCCTCAAACTCTCTCTCATCCTTCTCCTGCCTGCTGCCTCTAGTATCATCACCCTTTCCCTCCTTCAAGAGCCACTCTCCATGAGGAAATGTCACTTTCTCCTGGATACCTACCCCCATGCTGCTTCCTTCAGACCAAACCCTTTGTCACAGCATCTCATAAACGTCCCCAGACTCACCTCTGCTCCCATATTGTTATTTCAGTGACCACCTGCCTATTGGACTGTGGTACCTTGAAGGATTCTCTGACCACTCCATGGTCACCACCAGTGCCAGACATTGGGCTACATCCTCAATGTGAATGACCCCACTTGATTTCTCAGCCTCCCCCAGGAGGCAGGGACATGGCTACCTCCATTTTATACAGGGTGAAATGGAGGCTCAAAGAGGCTAGGGAACTTATGTGGCATCACAGAGTTAGGAAGAGGTGAAGCAAGAATCTGGCTGAGGTCCTGTTCTGAAAACCTGTGGTCTTGACTATTCCTGTTCTGCCCACCCTCCTTGTCTTAGGGTTTCTGTTGCTGTGCAGAGACACCATGACCATGGCAACTTTTATAAAGGAAAACATTTGATTGGAGCTGGCTTACAGTTTATAGGTTTAGTTCATTGTCATCATGATGGGAAGCATGGCATCACACAGGCAGACATGGTGCTGGAGAGGAACTGAGAGTTCTACATCCAGATTGGCAGGCAGCAGGAAGAGAGAATAAGCCACTGGTCCTGGCTTGAGCTTCCGAAACCTTAAAGTCCACCCCTAGTGACACACTTCTCCAACAAGTCCACACTTCCTCCAACAAGGCCACACTCCTGATAGTGCTACTCCATATGAGCCTATGGGGGCCATTTTCATTCAAACCACCACATTCCCCTGCCAGCTTGTTTAACTTTGCATATGCTGTCGTGTTAAGGGACATGTCACTTCCCATATGTCTGGCTCTCCACTCTTCCTAGCTCCTTGGCTCACCTCTTGGTGTTCCTGACAGAGACAAAGTGAACATAATGTATACAGTCTGCTTTTTAATCTTTTCCTTTTTTATTTTGAGACAGGGTACCATATAGCTCAGGCTGGCCTCAAACTCACAAGGTAGCTGAGGGTGGACGTGAACTTCTGATCATTCTTTCTCTACTTCCCAAGTGTTGGGGTTATAGGTATGGGCCACCATGCCAGGACCTTCATGGATGCTAGGCAAGCACTCTACCCAGTGAGCTACATCCCTAGCCCTCCCCCTTATTAATCTGTGGGTTCTGCATCCGTGGATTTAATCAACCACAGCTTGGAAATTCCCGGGGGAGAAATGCACCTGTACTGAACTTGTGGCAGCTCCTGTCTTGTCAGTATTCCCCAAGCAGTGCGGCATGACAGCTCTGTGCACAGCATTTACATTGTGTTAGGCATTGTAAGTCATCAAACTGATTTCAAGTACCCGGAGGATGAGCAGAGGCTATGTACAAACACTACTGTAGAAGGGACCTGAGTGTCTGCAGATTTTGGTATCTGTGGAGGTGTCCTGGATTCTGTCCCCCATGGGTGCTGAGGGATGGCTGCCCCTACTGGTATCTTCAATCAGGAGCCCTTGGACAGCATGTACTTATGACTGCTCTCCAGGTCCCCTGAGAGATCACAAGGCAGACCATGAAGAAATCAGTTTTCCTCAGATTTATTTTTGTTTTTTAAATGCTGTGTGTGTGGAAGCCAGAGAAAATCCTCTGCATCATCCTCAGGTGTCATTCACCTGCTCAGGGTCACTTATTAGTCTGGAATTCACCAAATAAGCTATGCTGGCTGTTCAGCAAGCCCTGGAAATACCCAGTGTAGGATTCTAAGCACAATCCACCAAGACTGGCTTTCAAAAACATGGGTTCTGGGGAATCAAACTCAGGTATCCAAGGCTACAACTGAGCTATCACCCCAGATTTCTATTTTTTTTGGTGTGTGTATGATATTTATGTATTTAATATGTGTGTTCGCGAGGAAACTTGATGGTAACTTGTGGGGATTGGTCCTCTCCTTCTACCGCATGGGTCCCAGAGACTGACCTCAGGCCCTCAGGTTCGGTGGCAAGTCCCTTCGCCTGCTGAGCCATCTTTCTGGCCCCTTGTCCTCATATTTGAATCATGGTCCCCAATTCAGCTTATTTAGAACTTAGGGTGACCTTTGGTTTCCTGCTGGCCACAGTGCCTTGTCAGTTGATTCGGTGTCAGGCAGAGAAGAAGGCCACCTGCCTGCCACCTGGGGGAAGGCAGGTGAAGTGTTTCTTGACTTGAACTGAAGTGGGAGAGGACAGTGAGGAATCAGGAGGGGAGGGCAGATCAGGCTTTTCAAACAGAATGGAGATGTTTTCAGCACATAACAGAGTCCAGGGGTCTGTAGAGGTGGTTCCGAGGTTGAGTACTGCCCTTGCAGAGGATGCGATGCCATCTTCTGGCCTCTCTGGGTACTGCACTCACATGCACTCTATACACACACACACATACACACACACACACACACACACACACACACACACACACACACGACCCAACAAACCAAAACCAAAAACTAAAGCAATTCCCCAGAACCATGGGACCCAAGGAGCAACTGTAATGATGCCTCAGGCAATGACCCTGGGCCTGGTAACTGCTCCGGAGGCTTAATGAGGTTGGGGTTGAGGAAAGAGGCCCCTGGAGCTTCTCTGCTGGCAGATACTGTGGGCACCTGTCTGATTGACCTGGCTTCCAGCTGCTTGGCACACTGCTGGTGACTCTGTGGCCGGTCTGCTAAGGGCATGAAGTCCGATGACCTCTCTGGATAAGTGGGAGGATTTTGGGCTGTGTGTGTGTGCACCCTGCACCTGCTCAAACTGATACCCTGACATCTCCATCTTCCAAGTGGTGCCCTCACTAGCTGCCTCTTAACAGCTCTAACATATGGGACAGTTTGCAGCATTTGCTCCTGGCTTCTGACTTTCTATGGTAGTATTGTCCCCATCCCAGAGAGCAGGACCATGAGCCCATCTACCTGCTGAGCTCTGGTAGAGTCACATGGTATCTGGGTCAGGTAGTTCAACGTATGACTGTGTGGTGCTTTGAAAGAAAATGGCCCCCAATGGGAGTGGCATTATTAGGAGGAATGGCTTTGTTGGAGTAAGTGTGTCACTGTGGGGGTGGGCTTTGAGGTCTCCTTTGCTCAAGCTATGCTCAGTGTGGTACACAGAGTTTACTTCTTGTTGCCTATGGATCAAGATATAGAACTCTCAGCTACCTCTCCAGCACCATGTCTGCCTGTGTGCTGCCATGTCTCATTATGATAATGGACTAAACCTCTGAAACAGTAAGCCACTCCAATTAAATGTTTTCCTTTATAAGAGTTGCCGAGGTCATGGTGTCTCTTCACAGCAGTTGAAACCCTAACTAAGACAGACTGCTACCTGAAAGAGCATGGCTGTCAGTGAAGGACTGAGTGGCTACTCTCTGGTTAGCATTAGCTGCTGGGCCCAGACCCAAGGACAGATTAGTCTAGCCACTGCTTCTGGGATGTTGCAGAGAGAAGAGCACAGAAATGCAGAAATGCCACCTCTCCATCTTGGATGTATCCCACTAAGAGTACTAGATGATTTTTTTAAAAGATTTATTTATTTATTATGTATACAGTGTTCTGTCTGCACATATCCCTACAGGCCAGAAGAGAGCACCAGATCTCATTACAGATGGTTGTAAGCCACCATGTGGTTGCTGGGAATTGAACTCAGGACCTCTGGGAGAGCAAGCAGTGCTCTTAACCTCTGAGCCATCTCTCCAGCCCCATACTGGATGATTTTTAATTGAACTAGTGCTTGTTTGCAAAGTGGCTTTGGGTAGCCCCTCAGCAAACCCTTGCCATCCTCTTCTGTCCATATCTGAGGTCAGGGGCTCCTTCCTATGCCTCACAGTGTTGTTTGCAGGAGAATTGCAAGTTGCTCTGAGCGATAGGACAGCTGCCTTAGACCCATCTTAGGCTATCACTGTCTGCAGTGAGGCCGGTGTCTGGGGCCATGTGACAGTCAAGTCTCCAGACTAGGAGTTCCATTATGGAAACAATAGCAGCAGCAGCAGCAGCAGCAGCAGCAGCAGCAACAACAACAACGACAAAACCCTAAGTGGTGGTGGGGATGTGGCTCAGTTGGTAGAGTCCTTGCATAACATGCATGAAGCCCTGGGTTCAACTTCTAGCACCACATGAATTGGGCATGGTAGTATATGCTTGCAATTCTCTACATCACCACTAGGAGGTGGAGGCAGGAGAATCAGGATTTCAAGGTGATCCTTGACTATACAGGGAGTTTGAGGCCAGTCTGGGATACATGAGACTTTGTCTAGACACAGATGCATGCATGCATGAGTGAGTGAATGAATGAATGAATGGATGGATGGATGAGTAAATGAATGAAAATATAAATAAAGACAGGCAGGCAGGCAAACCAAAGTGCCACTGTTGTGACTTTAAAGCAAGCAGTGTACCACTCAGTTCTGCGGGCAACACCATGAACTGCTCCCAGAACTTCTCTTTCATAAGATGGGAATCTGAGACCCAGAGGACACCAAGAGCCCCTTGAAGGGTTTCTGTGTAGAGATCAGGTTCAGGTTGCTGGAATGTTGGGGCTTCTCTCTCCATGGCTGTGAGAGGTAAAGGAGCTGGGTTTTGGGGACCGGGGGATGTTCCAGCTTGAAGCTGGCTGTCTCTCTGCTTATGGGAATGATCCTGCTGGGGAAGGATCACTAGAGGCTTCTGTTCCTTTCCTACTGAAGACCAATGCTTGCTGGTCCCTGGTTTTCCAACTGTCACTGTGTGAGAGCTTTGCTGCTTAGTGGGTTAGTCCTGTCCTGCTTGCCTGCTGACCTGGGAGAGGAGGTCAGGAACTATTGGTCTCAGCCACACAGGGTGCCCTGGATCTGTCAGGTCATACACTTGTTGCTGAGATAGATAGTCCTTGACGTCCAAATGACTTAGCTTACCTCAAACCCAACAGCGGTGACCCTTGTCAGGCAGCTCTCCTCCAAGCAGTGACCCAGTGACCTTCCATGTCATGACATATCTCAGGCTTCCCATGATCTGCAGTCACTAAGGCAGCGGTTCTCAACCTTCCTGTGACCCTTTAATACAGTTCCTTGTGTTGTGGTGACCTCCCCCCAAACATAACATTATTTTCGTTGTTGCTTCATAACTGTAATTTTGACACTGTTATGAATCGTAATGTAAATATTAATGTTTTCCAGTGGTCTAAGCTGACCCCTGTGAAAGGGTCACTTGACCCCTAAGGGGTCACGACCCACAGGCTGAGAACCACCACATTGGATCATCTCCTTTCCAGCCATAATGGAAATGTACTCCGAGGTAAATCTCCAGGGAAGGTTTATATGGGCTGGGCTTGCAAGGGGCCCCCACCACTGTGGTCAAACCCTGTATTAGTAATTGTTGTATTGCTGGGTCCAAATACCATTTATGGGCTGGGAAATGGTTCAGTGGGTGAAGAGCTTGCCGCACAAGTGTGAACTTGAACGAGACGACCTGAGTGTGAATCCCCAGAACTCATGTAAAGCTGGCTGTGGCGGCGCATGTCTGTAATCCCAGCTGCCCTGAGACATGGGAGGCAGGGTCAGGAGAGTCTTCAGAAGCTCGTGGCCCAGCTAGTCTGTGTACATAGCCCAGTGGAAAATAACAGCGATCTTACCTACCTCAAACAAGATGAAAGATGGGGAATGACACCCAAGGTTGCCCTCTGACCTCTACAAGCCTGCCATAGCACGTATGTGCCTGCATACACATATATATGCACACGCATTTACACACACACACACACACACACACACACACACACACACACACCCTTCTTAAGGAAGGACGAGTTTCTGCTGACTAAGATTTGAGAGTAACAGTCCCTCATGTTGGGTAAGTCAGTGGAGGCTGGACTGTGAGGCAGGCAGCCAGTCACATTGTGTCCACCGTCAGGAAGCGGAGAGAGACGCATGCTGC
>CABHPQ010166641.1:9590-33082 GCA_902168405.1 Peromyscus aztecus
TATCTATCTATCTATCTATCTATCTATCTATCTATCTATCTATCTATGTGTGCGTGTGTGTAACACACATTGCATGCAGCAGTTAGAGGACAACTTGTGGGGGCTGGTTCTTTCCTTTTACTGTATCGGTTCCAGGAATTGAAAAGAACTGAACTTGGGTCATCAGGCTTGGCAGCAAATGCCTTTGCCTGCTGAGACATCTCACTGGCCTTCACCTTCACGTCCGTGACATGTGCTCACTCCTAATCTGACCAGGCTGATCATCCAGCCTTCCTTAAGTGTTTGAAACACATTTGACTTCCAGTTCCCGGTTATTGACTTTCCAGTGTTGTTTCTTGGCTGTATAACCATTACTTACACGGGCACATCTGGGTGATACTGCTATCGATGAATCAGAGGGTTTTAATTCTTAACAGCAGTCAAATTAAAGATGAGATGGCCACTAAGAGCCCTAGCCAAAGCTTAGTTTATGAATACCATTAATGTCGTCTGTAGATTAAAGATTGCAGCTACTTCTGCTAACCTGTTCCATTGACATATTCTTTAATAGTTTTAATAGTTCTTTTTCTTTTTTTTTTTTTTAATTTTTCGAGACAGGGTTTCTCTGTGTAGCTTTGGAGCCTGTCCTGGAACTCACTTGGTAGCCCAGGCTGGCCTTGAACTCACAGAGATCCGTCTGCCTCTGCCTCCCGAGTGCTGGGATTAAAGGCGTGTGCCACCACCGCCTGGCAATAGTTATTTTTCTAATTGCTGGGACCAAATACCTGACAAGAAACAAGCTGTGTTTATTTTAACGAGGGGATACAGCCCACCATGGTGGAGAAGGCAGGGCAGCAGGAGAGTGAAGGGACTGGTCATATTGTTTTCATAATAGTCAGAAAGGAGAGAGAGAGAGAGAGAGAGAGAGAAATGCTGGTGTTCAACTCTCATTCTCCTTTCTAATTAAAAAGGATTCCCCCCCCCCCCCCCAGCCTCCCAAGCACCCGAGCTGGTGCTACCCATATATTCAGGGTAGGTATTCCCTGATTAGTCAAACCTTTCTGAAACACATCACAGACACATTCAAAAGTGTGTTTCCATGGTGATTCTAATCCAGTCAAGTTGACAGTAAAGATTAACCGTCATGCTTTCTGACATTTCAATAAAAACATAGTTTGCAAGTCTCTTGTCTTACCCATCTTGAAATTTTGCAAGTTTTGACACATTTTTATATAAGGAGATTTATATTGCTTTAAACTTTTCTCATTATTACTCTATGTACTTTGCTGTTTGAAATAATTCATGAGATGCAAATGTACTTCCAAGGTGGTGATAGTGAGGCCTTGCCAGCCTGGCCCCTTCCTCTTTCCCTGTTTCTGAGAATGGAAAATTCCAACACTCATTGTGTGTAGTCCAGGTGGCTCATAAGCCCTTTGTATTGGGTTCTATTCAATTTGTAAGGAGTTTATGTTCCATGAATTTGCATTAAGTTTCAAATTAGACTCAATAAACCTAAATTCCAAGTGAAATTCTGCCTGATCCATTCAGCCTCTGGAGCTTGTCAGAAACTCCAGAATTGGCTTGGATTTCCCTTCCAGGATTTATGAACCTGGGCTGAACACAAGGTTCATAAAGCGATCCAGCCAGAGTCCCTTAGTCTGGGATTTCAAAAGAAGGGTTTTGCACATTTTTGTACCCATCAAGCAAGTTGTCATTGTCCACTGGATTTATGCTCTGCTCTCCCTAAATGACCTCACTACACATTGTAGATCATCGCCTTCATTGATGTGATGGAGTGAACTGTATCCTTCCTAAGTTCTTAGGAGGAAGTTCTAATCCTCAGGACCTCAGATTCTGCTCTTGTTTGGAGTTAGGGTCTTTATAGACCTAATCAGGTTAAACTGAGGTCAATAGTGTAAGCTCCAGTCCACATGACCGATTGTCCTCACAACAGAGGGAAATATGGGCACAGATACACACTAGAGAGAACACCATGAAGTTATTAAGGCAGAGTCAGGGGTGAATAAGTCTACTAGCCTAGGAATGTCAAAGATGGCTGGCAAGCCACTAGAAGAGAAAGGCACAGGGCAGTTTTTCCGTCATAGACACCTGAGTGTACCAAGCTTATCCTTTGATTTTGGACTTCTAGTTTCTAGACCTATGAGATGATATATTTTTTGTGTTTAAGCACTCAATATATGACTCTTAGTTACATACTCCTAGCAAACTGCTATTACTGGCAAAATAAAATTAAAATGAAGGCTTTAGACTTTGACCAACTTTATTCCCCCAGGATTTCTCTGGGTAGAATTCCCCCAGAATTCTAAGACAGTAGTCCTGGCTGTCTTAGAATTCTGTAGACCAGGCTGACCTCAAACTCAAAGATTCACCTGCCTCTGCCTCCCAAGTTCTGAGATTAAAGAAAGAAATGTCTACTACCACCCAGCAATCAACTTTTTTCTTATAGAGCTGATTTTTTTAAAAATAAGAATTCAGGGAGGTAGCATGTTGTGGAATATTATTTTAAGGTGTGTTACATTTGTTTATGCTGTGGACTATTTGTTTAATCTTGCAATGATGTGTTGCATACTTTTCTGTTGCATTTGTTTAACTCTGTAAAGCTGTGTTACTGTGCCTGTCTAAAACACCTGATTGGTCTAATAAAGAGCTGAACGGCCAATAGCTAGGCAGGAGAGAGAAAAATAGGTGGGGCTGGCAGGCAGAGAGAATAAATAGGAGGAGAAATCTAGGGAAGAGAGTGAGGATCGAGAAGAGGAGGACGCCAGGGGCCAGCCATCTAGCCACACAGCCAGCCACGGAGTACGAAGGAAAGAAAAATATATAGAACAAAGACAGGTAAAAAGCCCAGAGGCAAATGTAGTTAAAGAGAAATGGGGCAATTTAACTTAGAAAAGCTGTCTAGAAACAAGACAAGTGAAGGCCAGGCATTCAAAAGGAAGACTAAGGCTCCCTGAATTTATTTGGGAACTGGGTGGTGGGCCCCAAAAGAGTTAAAAAAACTAACAAACAAAAAAAACTACAGTAACCATGAATTGCATTTTACATACAAGAATAGAGGCCAAAAGACATGACCAGGACCATACAAGTCCTTTTGCTCAACTGACATGCTGATTAAACTCTTCAATTTCTAGTACATTCCTCTGGTGCTTCCATGCTGCGGGGAAGCCCAATTATGCATTTTCAAAAAGGTGAATACAACTCTCTAGGTTACCTGCCGTTTTGTGTTCCTATGCTTTGGTGCTTGATCTGCAAATACCACTGATGTTCTTGAACTCTGTCCAGGTACTAGTGCCGAATAGAATCGCGTTTACTGTAAATTAGCAATCATTTCATCACATCCATGGACATGTCAGTCAGCAATCTGGAGAGGGTGCAGTCAGCACAATATGCCTATCTTCTTCTCTCTGCTCCAGGATATCTGGAACCCCAGCTAGGAAGACTTGAATATTGGTGGTAAGCTGGGTCGCTGGGGTCTAGAGACATCCACAGGCTCTTTCACTCCTGTATCTGTAGGTTTGTGGCTCATTATCAGCTGAACCTCAGTGGGGAACATGAGCTGGAACACCTAGTTCTGGCCTGGACCCTTGGTAGTTGGCTTTCCCCATAGCCAAGTATCTGGGTCCAAAAACAGCATCCTGCGGGAACCAGACAGAAGCTGTGAGCTCTCCATCAACTAGTGTTGGAAGGACATGGTGTCACTTCCTGGAGATGTCAGAACTCACCCCAGATTCAAGAAAGAGAAACCAAACAAACGTATTTTGATGTGAGCAGAGTGAAAATGGCATTGAGGGTATGTACAAGGGGAGGCCTTGTGGCTGTCTTTGAAAAACAAAACCTGTCCCCAGTCCTTGAAGTGAAGCTTTTCATGTGTTTGTGATGGCTCTCAACTTGCATTCATAGCTTTTGTGACTGGATATGCTCACAGGAGTATATCTAATAGAACTTCATCTCTGTTTTTCCTTAATCTAGATTTAAAAAAATTGTGGCTTTTAAAATGTACAGTTACTTAGAGAATGAACTATAATTTCACTAATTAAAAAATAAAAACCACTCATTTATTGTAAATGTATATGCTACATTAGAGAACAACTTGTAGGAGTTGGAGTTTGAACTGAGGCCGTCAAGGTTCATGGCAAGTACTTTTCCCCTGTTGCTGCAGGCCGCAGGAATATATCATAAGAACTCAGCTGGTTATGGCAAAGTCACTACCTGGAGGAATCAGGGAATTCCTCCAGAGGAAGCCAAATCCCAAGGAGTTTTTGGTGTTACTTGGCTTGTTATATATCAGCTGTGTTCTGTTATGAAAATCATGTGTGCCTTCATAGTTTTCCCAATTGACTTTTCCCTAATTAGGGCTACAGCCTCAGGAAAGGTTTTCTCTGGAATCAGATATCTCCTTTGGCCACTTTCAAGGACTAGCAGTAATAACAGTCTCCTGATTTAAGGTAAATTCCACAAGGAGACACCACCTAGGTCAGGTGGACGTTAAGCAACAACTTTACACAATTTAGCTCAGACCCTCCTTTCTTACAGCCTTACTAACTTTATAGACCTCTAACTCCTTACCTAACCACTTCTAGGAATATTTAGATAACCTTCTGTGCTGACAGCTATGCTCAGCCAGAACCCCAGTTCAAGCCTCCCTGTAATTATCACCATTGGCAGCATCCGGCCAGGTCCATCCCCAGATGGAGGAAAGTACCTTATCAGAGATACCTCCGTACTTTCTAAGAACAGACTTAAGCATCCAGGCTACCCATTTGAGAAGGCCTGGCGGATGTGCCAATTAAGCTTTACTTCCTGCTTTCCCAAACCTTACCTCTAGTTCCAGTTCTCCCTTTAACTATCACCAGAGGCATCTAGCTGTACACAGGTTGCCTAGTGACTGAGCACACTTTCCCCCACCCTGCAGAAAAACAGCAGATATCTTGGACAGATAGGAGCCACAGGAAAAAAGAAGACAGTTTTATTTTCTCCCATTGACCTAGCAACTTATAGATTCTTAACATTTTCTACTAATCACGTTTAGGATTATAGTTGAGCACATAAGAGCCCTCTTCTCAGATATTACCCAAAGTTAATTCATTTCCCCATTGGTCACTTCCCTTTGGGGTTGCAAATGATAATTAACGGTTATTGCCTCTCAGTGTGATTCTTATCACCCCTCCGTTTGACCCTGGAAGCCTGGCTATATAGACCAGGACTTCCAGGGCACGAGACGGAGAAGAGGAAAGAGAACGGAAGAACTAGGTGGGTAAGAACTTCAGAGGAACAAACTGAGATGGGGAAGAACTAGATTGAAGGGCTAGAAGAGAGTACTAGAGGAACGAGATGGAAGATGAGGAAGAGCCAGATGGGAAAGCCCTAGCGGGGTAAGAACAAGGAAAGAAGGACCTAGATGAGGCAGAATTAAGACGAGAGAATTAAGATAGAACTTAAGAGGGAACAGTAGACAAACAGAGAGAAATCAGGCAAGAAAGGAGCTAGATACGAGAGCAGAACAGAAGCTGTGTGGAGAGAGAACTATCACAGAATAATAAAGTGTATGAACTAAAGAGTTTCCTGTACATAGATTCATTTCATTTCATCAAAGATTAATTATCAGCTGGTTGTAGATTCTTCCCGGACCCTGGGAGGGGACTATCGAGGGGCTGGACCCCCATAGTCCTCGATACCCTGTGAGCCATCTCACTAGCCCCTTCACTAGTAATTTCATCATCTTGAATAAATCAACTCTTTCCTTTAGATTTTTTTGAGGCAGGACCTCCCTATGTAGCCATGGTTGGCTTCAAACTCTACGTGTTTCAAGCTCACTTCAAACGCTGTATCTTCTTGCCTCAGGATCACTGGTGTTACGTCTGGCTAAATTATTTCCTCTTGATTTCAGTCTCTTTAGCACTAACAGACCCCATTGCATCAACGGTGTGTGAAGGCAAACATGCTAATATAAATGAAGTATTAGCATGACGCCTGCATCACAGTGAGCGCTGTAAACAGGCACTGCGGTTGTTGTTACCCCTGGTGGTGAAATCACAGTGCTTTTAGGATGTTTTTCTCAACCCGGATACAAAGGCTACCTGATCTACTGTTGTGGTATATAACCAAACCAAACCAACCCAACCCAACCCAACCCAACCCAACTCAACCCAACCCAACAACTGGGGCTGGAGAAGGGGCCCAGCGCTTAAGAGGGGGTACTGTTCTTGCAGAGGACCAGGGTTCGATTCCCAGCACCCACATGGGGCAGTTCAGAAGTGCCTATAACTCCAGCTCCAGGGACTCTTACACCCCCTTCTGGCACCTGCAAGCACTAGATAGAAATGTACAAATCCACACACAGACACATACATATACACATAATTTAAAAAGCTAACTAAAAAAGAGATAAAAACAAACAACTTAGTATTATAGTGTTTTAAATTTTCAGATAACCTTACAGGAATATATGGGTGAACAAAAAAGATGATTAATGGGCGACAGTTCAGAGTGCTTACTGATCTTGCAGAGGACCCCACTTTTGCTCCCAGCACCCACACAGTGGCTATCTAATACCCGTAACTCCAGTTGCAGGGCATCTGGTGACCTCTGTGGGCTCCTGCATGCATGTGATGCACCTAAACTCAGGCAAGTATACACATGCATATAACATGACAAATAAATAAATGATAAATAAAATGATAAATAAATAAGTGATAAATAAATAAAAAGCTAATTAAAAAGAAAACAGAATGAAATGAACTTGAACATGAAGGCTACTCTGGAGAACTGGTTTCATGAGGTTCTGCCCAAATAAAAAAAGAAGACCAGTGAATCTGAACCTGAGAAAAGGAGGCTTTTAAAGGGTTTATTTCATACTGCAAATTCTACTGGTGTCCCCTGGGACTCCTATTCTCTCCATCCCTGGCTCCTGTACAAACAGTTCAGCCCCATACAGTGTCCTCTCTGCAATACTGACCATCACTTGCTCTTGTAAAACTGGGATCCTGAGTCTCGAGACTTTTTCCAGGGCCGTCTATATTTTATCTTCTCCATCCTTGAAGCCTTTCCCACCTTTTACAAGAAACTGAATCCCACGGAGGACATTTATCATGGTTTTTATAGGTCTGTTCAGGACAGGCTATAGGGGAAAAGAATCACAAGACAGAGCATTTAACAGCCTGCTCTTGTCAGGCCCTCACCTTTGCTCTTTATCTCCTGCACACTTGGGCTGCAGAGACCAGACCTCCCAGACTCTATTAGACCCCTAGGAAGTGTGGTCCTATTTACTAACTAGAGGGCCGGGCATGTAGCTCAGTGGTAGAGTGTTTACCTAGGGTTCATAGGTCTGGGATTCAATTCTGGTAACACAAAACAAAACAGTAAAAACAAAAACTGTAGTACTAGCTAGAGAAAAGAATGATATGCAGAAATACAAGCAGAGAATTTGGGTAAATAAAAAACAGTCTCCGCAGGTGTGGACTTTAATGTTTTCAGCCATGGAAATAAAGTCTGCCTGGACTGTGCTGAAACATGGCCACATTTCATCCTGAGATTAGCACTCTGAAGTGGCTATGTTTATTATACTTCCATTTTTCAGAAGACTAAGGCAAAAAGTAGTCCTCAAATTACATGAGAATGACAGGATTTCCAACTATGAAACCTCCACTCTTTTTTTTTTTTAATTTTAAATGCTGAATGTCATTTATTTAAGGGGGGAGGAGGTCTTAAATACAGGCTTACAGCACAATGAAACCTCCATCTTAATTAATTCTTATGTTATATCACTTTTCTGATCAGTCTGCATGTACTTTTTTTTTTGACGCAAAGCTAAGAGCCTTTCAGACAATTTTTTTTGATGGTACTGAGGCTTGAACCCAGGGCCACAGGCATGCTAGGCTAGCACTCTTCCACCAGGTCCGATGCCCAGTCCTTGAACGGTCTGAAGGAAGAATGTGTATACTCTGTGTTCTTCAGGGGTCACTTTCACCTTTATGGCCTGTGAGCTTCTCCATTGATAATCAATATGCTCCAAGTTCTGTCTTCTGAGGACTTTTTTTTTTTACTTACTTAAACATATTTTATTAGAGAAATCACCAATGTGCAAAAGTTACAGATGAAACAATATGTCATAAAAGATGTTCATTATGAAGATTAAACCCTCCCTAGTTTTTTTTTTGGCAGTCATTTTATGATATTTCTGATTAATGATTTCATCTGGGCTGTTTCAATGTTTAGCAGCCTTCATTTGTTAGTGTGGGTTATAGGTGCCGTGCCTCGCTGGAATCTGACTCGTGTTGACCAGCGAATGTGAATTAAAATCAATAGGAATGTCATTAGCATCCCAATACCATGAAAGATAATATAACAATTTCTCAAGCATTCAGTTTATTAAAATTTGCTAAAGTGTGAAATATGTAGGACAAGTACTGATGTTTTAATCTTTTACCAAGGTAACAATTGAAAGCTGATTGATTCCATTCAGTAATTATAAGATCAGAATGATGGAAGATTGTAATCAAGCAGGATTCATTCCCCTACTTTGTCACTCCTCCATGCAAGATAAAATTCTCATTTGCATCATCTCTTTTATCTGAAAAGAAATCAAACTTCTATTTGCTTCACTAAGCCCATGAGGTGGATAATAGCCTTCCCGACTCTGGGAAGGATGGCGAGGCAGCCGCTGCCTACTAATAGCTGAGAAGAGTAGGGCCGCCCCTCCTGAAGCCTGAGTTACCTCTGGGAGGGCTGTCAGCTCCATCTGACGCTCCTCTACCTTTTTTTTTTTTTTTTTTTTTTTTACGATGATGGGTGAGGTAAGGGCTGAGTGTCAGGGTGTTACCTTCTTTAGGTTTGTCTAAGACAGCTCTTGGTAAACGCAGCTGGTCAGTCATGAGTTCTGTTGTCAACTCACGTGGTTTGTGGAGAGCTGTGGGAAACTTTTTTTTTTTTTTTAAAAGAATTTCAGAAAGGCTAACAAGAAACAAAATTTCCTTTGGACATATAGGGGCATTACTGTAAGCCTACAGGTATGAAGTTGTTAGGCTATGTGTAGAAAGCTGGGAAAACCTGGGAGTGGGGAGGCCGAGAGGGGAGGAAAAGGGCTCGGTGAGGCTCATGATGTTAAGCTGAACTCCTTGGATTTTAAATCTTGGAAGAGGAGACAGGAGAATCCTAATGGCTCATTTCTGCCATCATGTGAGCTCTGAAGACAGCTTGAAGAGTAGCTCAATTCTAGCCACCATTGCTAGGTAACCCAGAGAGTACCATCAGCCATCTTGAGAATAGTCATTTCTTGCTTGGAAAATAGAAAGAGGTCCTCTTCATTGGACGTGACTCCTCTTGTCCCTAGTGAAGTCAGATGGCCTGTTATAAGCTGGCAGAGAGCTCTGTGCGTTTGCTTCCTAACACTGTCAACAGTCATGTTTGTGGGATAATTTGGCTAATTCCAGCTACCAGACTAGAAGTGTTGCTAAGACTGGGACTGAGTGCCTCTCAATATGATTGACTAAATATTCCTGGTGTCTGCTACGTGCTTTCTGTCTTGAGGATCCTGATCTGAATGAGAACTCACACAGCTTGGTTAGAGAGTGTTCTTGCTTCACTAAAAAAGATGCCATCTCTTTCTTGGGTCTTCTGGTTGCTACTCTGTTGTGGGGTATTTGTACACTGTGTGAAAAATGTGTTGCTGTGATTGGTTTAATAAAAAGCTGAACAGTCAATAGTGTATAGGCAGAACTTCCAGGCAAAGAGAGAGGAAGTAGAAGATGGATCGAGTTGGACACACAAAATGGGAGAGAGGTAAAAGCCATGTGGCAGAATGAACGTAGATTAATAAAAATATGGGTTAATTTAAGTTATAAGAGCTAGTGGGAAGCTGCTGTGAGATGGTCTGTATGTCAAATTGCTCTGATTGGTCAATAAATAAAACACTGATTGGCCAGTGGCCAGGCAGGAAGTAGGCAGAACAAGGAGAGGAGAATTCTGGGAAGCGGAAGGCTGAGTCAGGGGAGACACTGCCAGCTGCCGCCATGACAAGCAGCATGTGAAGATGCTGGTAAGCCACGAGCCACGTGGCAAGGTATAGATTTATAGAAATGGATTAATTTAAGATGTAAGAACTAGATAGCTAGAAACCTGAGCCATCAGGCCAAACAGTTTAAATAATATAAGCATCTGAGTGTTTGTTTTATAAGTGGGCTGTCAGACTGCCGGGGCTTGTTGGGACCTGGAGAAAAAACTCCAGCTACAGGAAACCAGGTGGTGGTGGCGCATGCCTTTAATCCCAGCACTTGGGAGGCAGAGCCAAGTGGATCTCCGAGTTCAAGGCCAGCCTGGGCTATAGAGTGAGTTGCAGGGCAGGCACCAAAACTACACAGAGAAACCCTGTCTCGGGGAAAAAAAAAAAAAAAAAAAAAGAAAAAAAAGAGCTAGTGGGACAAACCTAAGCTAACTGAGCTTTCAAAATGATAAGTCTCTGTGTCATTATTTATGAGCTGGCAGTCCAAAGAAAAATCCATCTACACTACTCTAGCAGCCATAAGGAGTAAGTGTCTGTAGGAACTGGTTATACAGTAGTTTAGGAGTGACCTTACTACACACTCTACAAATTGACCAGAAAGCATTCAATTCTCAGAGGACCTGAATGCTTTAAAGAGGTACCGTTGACGTGCTTGAGAACGGGAAGCTGAGACTTGAGAATGTTTCTGTGGCTTAGGTAGGTGTGAACATTCGGGTGATTCTGCTCCTTACTATACAAATATTTACTTTCATAGTGTGGTTACAGTTATTAACCTTCTCATAGACTTTCTGTGGGCAGGAGGGAATTGTGACAATTGTTTTTGGAGCCAGACAGACCTGGAACTGAATCTCAGATCTAAAACTTACCAGTTATGACGCTTCACATCTGTAAACTTGGGGAAGTTGTCCTGGTTTTATAGGGCCATCCTGTGGGTCAAATACACCAGAGATCATAGTGTCCGGTAGAGAGGGCCATCCTGTGGGTCAAACACACAACAGACCATAGTGCCTGGTACAGAGGGTCATCCTGTGGGTCAAACACACCAGAGACCATAGTGCCTGGTACAGAGCATCATCCTGTGGGTCAAACACACCAGAGACCATGGTGTCTGGTACAGAGGGCCATCCTGTGGGTCAAACACACTACAGACCATAGTATCTGGTACAGAGCATCATCCTGTGGGTCAAACACACCAGAGACCATGGTGTCTGGTACAGAAGGCCATCCTGTGGGTCAAATACACTACAGACCATAGTATCTGGTACAGAGCATCATCCTGTGGGTCAGATACACTACAGACCATAGTATCTGGTACAGAGCATCATCCTGTGGGTCAAACACACCAGAGACTATGGTGTCTGGTACAGAGCATCATTCTGTGGGTCAAACACACTACAGACCATAGTATCTGGTACAGAGCGTCATCCCGTGGGTCAAACACACTACAGACTATAGTGTCTAACACATTGCTCAATATGTAGGAAGTTCTAGTGAGACTTGCAATTGCCAAGTTGCAGAAAGTGAAAATTGGTGGCTACATAAGGAAGAAAATTCACTTAAAGTTGTCAGCGAACTGTGAGATGGTGCTTAGCAAAACTGGGCACAGCTCTTATGCTCCATGGAGAGACAATTTTAAAGAATGCTGGGGAAAGTTGAAAATATAGGCATCAGATGATTTCCGTACTGTCCCAAGATGTGGCTTTGTTAATGGCTGACACGAAACTGGGTGAAGGCCGCAGTAGAACATGCTGTTCTAGACGGAGGAACTTAGGTTATGGGTGTGTTGATCTTCAAAGGTCACTAGCAAGAAACTCGTGGTTTTCTTACCTCTGTTACGACCTTTGCGTGTTCAGGGACTTCTGCATCAGCTGCAGGCTCTGCGGCGGCGGAGAGAGAAGACAGATCAAACCACACAACCTCTGTCATGGAACAACCCTTCTGTTAAAAATTCTTGGTTTGAAAAACTGGGAGGGGAGAGCCCACGTGTCTGAGGCCCTCCCTGCTCCTTAGAAGCCCCAAGAAACACTGCAAGTGGTCTGGCTCATTTCGGTCTCATATTAGACTCACAGGGGAGTAAACAACAGCTGGAGGTCTGATTCTCCCATCAGACCAGTTACATACACACTTTTAGGAAAGGGATCTGGATATTCACATTAACAAATAAAACAAAAACCTGGGTAGGTGATTTGAATGTCATTGGGTTTAAAAAAAAATTCTCCATTGGCCTGGTTTTCTGAACACTTATCACACTACAGAATTCCAGGAGCTTCCCTGCAGGGCAGTGGAAGAGGGAGTTAGACTTGAAAGCCTTGTGTCTTTTCAGCTTTGACGTATTTGGTTGAGGCCATTGATCTCAGGCCTTTTTCTAACATCACCTGGAATAGGGATCTCATTGTTTTTTAAACTATTAAACCCCCCAGAGGAGGTGAAGTGGAGGGTTCTCGGAATGGGATGTCAAGATGTGTCATGTTAAATTCTTAAGTTTTTAGGAAATGTTGTTCATGGATTGCTTCCCTGGGGCCCGGTGGTTTGGCAGCTTTTACACTCAGCACTTAGCTGCCCATCCCACTGGGGAGCCTGCTTCTGGGCTCAGGAGGCTGCAGACTCATTCGCAAGCTGTTGATGCCTCTTCTGAGTGGTCTCCAATCATGTGTGGGTTAACGGAGTGGCTGGAGCCCACTTCACAGCTGCAGTGGAGGAATGTGTTAGAACTAAGACTCTAGAGACATGTAGCTCAGAGGAAGTTGAGGCCAGAGGAACCATCTGGAGATGCACATAGGCTTAGGCAGGTACACCTGCTCAGTTTAGCACATTCCCATATTCTTCAACTTCCTCTCATTTCTTCACTCATTTATTCCCATTCCATTTTATTCTCTTTCTCCTTTCCTTCTCTTTCAAGCTTCCTTTTGACTATGCCTTCCCCTATTTCCTCTTGTTCTTTTCTTTTCCATTTTGTGATCTTGAGGCTTGTGTCTTTAAGCCTTTGTCTCAAACTCATCCCATTTGGGATTAGATAATGTTGGACAATCAGGCTGTAGTGTGGAAACAATTTGAAGGAATATCTTGTGGCATCTCAGGAGAAAAACATTGCTCACCTACAGTATGACTATTATTTGCCTAGCTAGATGAAAACAAAACCCAAACCATACCTCTTGATCAATCTATTTGGAACCATGAGGCTTCAAAAAGAGAGCATTTCCTCCTACTCATATGCATCTTGTATTTGAGATAATATTGTCTCTGCTAACATTTTAGAAGGAAACTATGTTAAAGTGACATGTATTTATCCCTCATACATTACCAAACCAATTCCCATAAAAACACCTGAGGCTACAATGTAGATTGAAACATACTTCAGCTATTCCTTTGTGTTCTTTTCCTTATCCATCCTGGAGCGAGTAAACGCTCAGATACTTCTCTGTAAAGACAAAAATCTGTCTCCTGGACCCCACAGGAGCTTGAGTCAAGGCTGGACTTGAACTCCTTAAGTAGTTTAGGATGACTTTGAGTTCCTGCTTCTTTGAGTTCCTCATGTGGGACGGACCCATGATCCTGCATAGTATGAGACTATGGAGGGACTAATGAGTCTTTTCCCATTAAAACCCAAGAGAACGTGGGCTGTAGTCCACAAAGAAAAAGTCACCTGAGAGTGAACTGACACACAAGATAAAACCTGAGAGAAAGCAGAAACCATCTGAATACCCTAGCCGACTCGGACAACTGGGCAGGGTTGTGGACGAATAAGTGAGAATAAATGCCGTGGGTTAAACTATGTCTCCCTCCCCCAAAGATGTGTTGCAGTCCTAGCTTAGGAACTGGGGAATGTGACCTTATTGGAAACAGGGCTTTGCAGATGTGTTTGGAACAGACTGAAATGAGGTTTTAGAAAACTAGAGTTAGTTGTCCTCTCAAGATGGCACACATCATAATAGCAAGAGAAGAAGCACAGAGACAAGAGGGATGTGTGAAGACACACACACACACACACACACACACACACACACACACGTCATGTGACCACTGACAAACCAAGAAATTCCAGGGATTGCTGGGAAATAGGAGACAAGGAATGGATAGGAGGAGCCTTCAGAGAGAGCGGGGATGGATGATTCATGAATCTCAGAATTTTTAATCTCCAGAACTGTGAATGATAGATCCTGGGTGATGATTCCTGAAACTCAGAATTTTTTTTTGAAATTGGCTAATTGTATTCTTAGGCATGAAAATGACTGAGCTAAAGAGATACCCTGCTCATAGCAAAAACAATGAAGATCATAATTGCATAAATCATAAAGGTCTGTGGTATAGGAATATATGTATATGTATATATATTTGGGGGAGGGGAGGAAAGGGTTTATTTGACTTACACTTCATCATCACAGTCCATTACTGAAGGAAGTCAGGGCAGGAACTCAAATAGGGCAGGAACCTGGAGGCAGGAGCCGATGCAGAAGCCATGGAGGGTGCTGCTTACTGGCTTGCTCCCCATGGCTTGCTCAGCCTGCATTTATTTATTTATTTATTTATTTATTTATTTATTTATCTACTATCAGCTTGATACAGTATAAATTCTTATCCTAATAGTGAAATGTTTCACTGAGGCTTGCCCAGTAATTGAGTAAAACCAAAACTTACTATAAGCCACAGTCATCTTAGGGTGCCCACTGCTATATAGCCTCCCTGGTTCTGTGGGTTGCATTCTGATTGTTCTTTGCTTTTCACCTAATTTCCACGTAGGAGTGAGTACATACCATGTTTGTCTTTCTGAGTCTGGGTTACCTCACTCAGGATGATATTTTCTAGTTCCATCCATTTGCCTGTTTGTAATAACTGTGGTAAAACAATAAGGTTCATTTAAACACGTTTTTCTTTAAAATTGAAACTTAAAAAGGTGAAACTTTGGGTAAACTCGATATTTTGGAAAAAATTTATTACATTTTACACTTGTTGATAGTGTGTCTGCAGGTGTGCGCATCACAGGCCCCGAAGTGGAGGTCAGAGGACAATTTGTAGGACTTGATTTTCTTCTTCTACTATGTGGGTCCAAGGGATGGAACTCATGTCGTCAGCCTTGGGGCGAGTGCCTTTATCTCCTAAGCCATCTCGCTGGTCCCCGGTAAGTACGACTTCTGGGGGTGGGAGTTCCAGGAGCCTTTTTGTTTATCTAGGAATCAGTAAGCTGACCGTTATTTGGCATCCTGCAGAGGCCCGGTCCAATTCTTAGTTCTCAAGGACCAAGGATTCAGCCTGTACTGCCACATTTTGCCATTAGAGGGCAGTGCAGCCGCGAGCGCCCAGGAAGGAGGGGGAGAAGGCGAGGATGCGTAGCACCTGGAGGGTGGGAGGAAGTGTCTCGCGGTGTTTGCACTCGAAGCATCTCAGTAGCTAGATATTTCACTGGGCACAAATGGCGTGTCCTCTTCTAAATTTTGTGCGAATCCGAAAAGGCAGTAGCTTCGATCTTAATGCATGTTTTATGGCCACCTATTTCGCTTTGGGCTGGAAATTTATTAGGAAAACGAAGAAAAAGGCAAGAATAACTTTAGATGGGCACATCTCCATTTCCCCACTTTTGCAATAGGTTTGGTACATGCTCTGAAAGAGCGCAGTGCCGGCTGAGAAGTGCGCTGTTTCTTCTCTATTATTTTAAAATAGATGTGTTTCTCTCACGCATGGATGGACCATTTACCCCTGATTTGTATCTCTGGGACAAATCTGACTCGTTAGCGCCGTTATTTGTAAACTGCTAACCTGGTTCCCGGTGCTCTTGTAACGCTGTCTTGATGGGTTGCTGTGAAAATGTGAAGCTGCCTGTCAGGCAGGAAAAATTATGTAAAAATGATGTGGGTATAGAAAATGGAATCGACAAAATGTAATAAACTCCCCCTGGGCTGAAGAGCCGAGCTGCATATGCAATGAAGTGCTTTAGGATTACGTCACCTTTTATATAACATCTGGCAGTGACTTTTATTTCAGAGCTAATTTGAAGAAGCCAGGAGCTTTTTTTTTTTTCTTCTCCCCCCCGCCCCTCCCGGAGCTTGCCTTTATCTGAAAGAAGAAAAGGAACAGTTACATTTTGCATGCAAAGAAAACCAGTGTGGCTAGATTATTCCCTTGGGGTAATGAAGAAAGGAAAAAAGAAATTGAAAAAAAAAAAAAAAAAAAAAGGTCAGGTGAATAAAGCCGAAGGAATTCTTAGTGAAACTGGACCGATGCAAGCTACCACACAGGTAACCTGGGTGGCTCAGCCCTCCCTTTCTATCTCCTCTGCCCTTGCTTGGTCCGGCTACATACACCTGAGCCGAGGATACCGCAACAGTAGTTTGTCTGTAAATATTTGATTCAAAGTGAGAGCTTATAAAAATGGCTGGGATGATTACAAAAAGTCCTTCAATTACTTCCTTAATCTTTTGAGAAGAAAGCCATCCCTCCAAACAACACCTGCCTTCTAGAAACACGAATCTATCACGGTATTCATACGGCCAGCTCACCTCCTTTTCCCGGTCTATACCGACAGTGGTGAAGGTCTATGTAATGGAATCCCCTCTCATGAAACTGAGGGTTTGGGAGGGTTGGGGAGCCTTTTTGCACCCCCCCCCCAAGCTTCTCTGCCCAGCTTGTCTCGGCACAGCCTGGTCTTTGCTGAGCTGTGTTTGATGACCTCGCTGTCCCCTTCACGGTGCGTTTTGAATCTTCCATTCTTACTAAAACCCCCCAAATGTCCTTTTCTGAATCTCAAGGCCATGCCTATAATTCAGACCAGATATCTTCTTACCTTTTGCAGCTGATGACTTTCCAACAGCATGTTTGAAAGTTAGTGGGATGTTTCAAAGTCAAACAATGGATTTGCATATTATAAGGAAGAATGTGTTCTCGAGGAGCTGAAGTAGATGATGAAATCCCTAATTATGATTTCTGCCAGTACCGCCTCCCTCAGACCTTGGCAACCCTGTGGGTGGGTGAGAACAGGCACATGGGCTGGAGTGGGTGGCAACTGCCAGTCGTTGTGGGCTGAGGGAAGTTAATCCAGGAATCTCTCTTTCTAAGACGTGACTCTTCTTGTAGGCCCAGCTTCACAGGACAAGGAATGTGCTACAGGGTTTGGATGTTACCCTACCTCCAGGGACAGTCATGTGAGAGCCTGTGAGATGATTGGCCTGGTACCAGTGGACATGGTGTACTGAGTGGACATGGGTAGAGTGTTGGAGTAGATGGGGCCAGCCAGAGGACACTTCAGGGTTGATGATCTCACGTGGGCTAGCAAACTCTAGGATCCCTGGCCATCAATGCTGAAGTCTTTCTTTCAGGCAAGGAGTGGTCTTGGCTTTGTCAGTGGGGACTTTGTATCTGGCAGTGTGGGAAACAAGTTATGTTGCCCTCCTCCCAGAAACCATGGCTGCTGGTTATGGGTAGCTCTATTGTTACTCCGAGGTAATTTAGATTGAATTTTGAGTAAAGTCTGGAGGTGTCAGTGTGTTTAATATTTGATGCTGTGGTATGTAGACTATGAATTGTTGCATGGCATACTACCCCCGAAGGCAGTGTTAGCATAATTATCTTTTAATTGTATGCCATCAGTTTGTGGGTCAGAATTTTGAGCCAGTGTTCAGCTGGGCAATTTAACTAGAGTGACTTAGTGGTCTAGTGTGGACCAAAGGGTCCGTGATGGGTTCACTTATATGACTGGTGTCTTACATAACTCGATACAGACTTTGGACCATTTTCTTTCTTCAGGACCTCTCCACAGGTTCTCTCTAGAAGAACCATTGGGATTTTACACAGTGCCTCACTCAGAATTTGGCCAGCTCTCTTAAAGACTAGGCATAGAATTGGCATTGTACCAACTCTATCATACTTCTGTGGTCAAATCCATCACAGGGCAGCCCAGAAAGTAACAAAACAAATGCTGTCTCCCAAGGAAAGGCGTGTCAAAGAATCTGTAGCTGCCTTTGACCTACAGGGTGGGAGTTGCATAAACACAGAATGTATGAGGATGGGCAAGAAGTCGAGACATTCCCTGTCTGTGCTGGTAGTGAAGGGTCAGTTTTCCCAGGGAAATGGGGGGTGGGGCATGGGAGAGCTACCCTTCCTTCTCCACCTGAGGACAGTGTTCCAAAGGAAGGTTTGGGAAGGTTTCTCATTTTCTCCATCTTGTCACACAGTTGTGCCAGTGACGAACCAAGCAACAGATTCTGCAGGCTTGAAAGCCTTTCGGATTCTTCTGTTTGTACAGAGCAGGACAAGGAAGAGCTAGAATTAGTTCCTTAAAATTCCGGTTGGACTACATTTAATTTCTTTTGTCGATAAATTCTATATAATATACAGAACACAGCAAACTCGGGAATAGAAATGTTGCTTCCTGACTGTAGCCATGGCATGATACTGGCAGCCATTGGAAGGGACTTCTTTTCATCACTCATTTAATAAATCAACTTTTCCCCTCCCTTCCCCTCCTGCCCTCCCCTCCCCTCCTGTCCCCTCCTTTTCTCTCCCCTCATCTCCCGAACCCCCATGTGTGAGAGCACACACACACATACATGGGCACACACACACACACACATGGGCAGGCGCATGCCAGCTGAGTCCGGATACTAATGCCAATTTTCTTTCCTCTATCACTCTCCACCTAGTATTTTGAGACAGCCTCTCTCCCAGAACCTGGAACTTGTTATTTTGGCTGAATTGGCTGTCCAGGAGCTCTGGAGATCCACTCATCTCTGTCTCCCAGTACTGCTCTCTACAAACATAGATGTATGGTACCATTTTTGGCTTTTACATTTGAGCTGGGCTTCTGAACTCAGGTTCTTCATGCGTGAGCAGTAGATAGATACTTTATCTATAGAACTATCATCCTAATGCCTCAATTAATTTTTGAAAAGAGAATATACACATATAATATAAACTTTAGGAGAAAATAGGGCATGGAATAAAAATCTCTCTCATATTCTTATTCCCCAGCCTCCCAGATCTCTTTCTTTGGGCCAGCCAACTCTTTTTTTTTTTTTTTTTTGATATATCCTTCTGGTCAAATTCTGTACATATACAAATACTCTCTTTCTCCAATTATGCATATATGTATGTATAAATATATAATTGTAGAATACAATTATGTATCTTTCCCCACACAAATAGATGCATATTGTCTTTCCTTCTGTATCCTGCTTTTTCATCAAATAGTTTGTCAGAAGCTGTCTCAGACCAGTGAACACAGATTAACTTAGTTTTTTTTCTGAAAGCTATATGGTATTCTGTTGCATGTGCAAATACAATCTTTTTCAAAAAATCAGTTTTGTGTTATGGATGTTTTAGATTTGTTCCAATCTTTTGCTATTATAAGCAACATCACAATGCATAGTCTTAGGCATGCATATTTGTACATATGTGCAACTATATCTAGAAATGAAATTATGGGTTTGGGAGTAAAAGCATTGTAATTCTTCCAGCGATTACCAACTGATCCTCCTTAGAGACTCCATTGCTTTCCATTTCTCTGTTCAGCTTTTGTTGTAGATGCTGGGATTACTAATGGAGATTTGCTTTGAGGAAGTCATAGGTGAAAAAAAAAGTTGCAAGACTGAAGAAGGAAAGGATTGAATTTGCCTTTTTATATCAGCTTGCATTTTATGAGGTTTCTAAGTACTTTACCAAAACTCCTGGCAAAGTAGACCAATGCCAGACATTCCTTGATAAGGGGACGCATGCCACATGGAGAAATGAGAAGGCGTAGAAAGAATCTGTTCTAGGCGAACATTGCCAGGACTCACTGTGGGATCCTGATTCAGCCCATTATCCTTTCCTTGACCTTGGTTTTCTTATTTGTCAGACGAGCAGAGAGATGATCTCCAAATTCATTTGATCTTTATCAAACTCCTTTTACTCTTTACCATACAATAGGAAGAATTGTATAGGAATAGCTATAGAATTTGTAAGTCCCTGTACAAAATGAAAATGTGAGGTCTTTATTTAGAAATTATTAAAAGTTTCACAGTGGCCACAGAAGAGCATTAGGACAACTATTAGTCCTCCAAAGGGTGCGGGTCCTGTGCAGCTGCTGTGGTGATAGGTTCATGAGGCCAGCCCCGCTCCCATGGAGATTCTTTCTTCTAGTTCCTCCTAAGTATTTGGTAGTGGTTTGACAGCCATGCATCTGAAATACTATATTAGATGACTTATTGCTGTGACAAATACTCAGAGAACAATGTAAGGGAGGAAAGGTTTCCCTTTGGCTCATGGTTCGGAGGACTCAGTACATGGTTGTTTGCTCCATTGTTGTGGGCCTGCGTGAGGCAGAACATCATGGCGGCAACCATGTGTGGTGGAGCAAAGTTGCTCCCCTCATGGTTACCAGGAAACAGAGGGTCAGAGAGGAACTCAGGACAAGATGCAACGGGCAGAGACAAGTTTCCAGTGACCTACTTCTTCTAGTTAGGTACCATCTCTGAAATTTCCACCGTCTCCTAGCATGCCATTAAATTATGACTTCATGAGTAGATTTATCCACTGATTAGGAGAGATCTCATGATCCGTTTATGTCTCAATGATTAGTCTTTTCACAGGGAGACACTTTGTAATAAATCATAACATACATAATAAGTCTGCCTAGGTCCACAGACCCTCGCCCTAACCTATAGCTTGTATACAAGGTGTTTGCTGTTTGGACTGTAGGTAGACACCTGACCTAAGGACAACCAGTTTGTAGGGTGGCGAAAAGCTTTCAGGAAAGATTCTGATCAATGAGTGTGACATGATCACTCTGGCAAACAGACTTCCTCTGGAATTTGATCTGAAATCTATGGAGAGATTTAACCATCTAGATAGAGGGCTAGGGAGGATAGAATGCAGGGGAATAGGCAGGGAAAGGAGATGCGTACGTGTGGTGGTATGCACCTGAACGCCGAACCCTTATTACTTGAGGTAGCTTAAATTACTTCTGTCCTTGGCAACCTAAATAGCATAATTAGCCCAGCATTATGCTAGGCCACCACTTCAGCCTGTTAATGATTAAGCCATCTAGGGAGTGTGGATTAAGAACAATTAGAAATGGGGAAATAGCTCTAAGCCCTTCATCTTTCCCTTCGTCTGCCCGCTACTGCACTGGAATGAGCTGACTGAGTCCTGTTGGCCAGGTGGGGGTGACTGAAGCTCTGTGAATGGGATTCTTCTATTTTTTTCTTGCTTTATTTATTCATGTGTTAGTCAACTTTATTATATATCCCTAGAGCTGTTTTTACCCCCTAACTTCCCTTACGTTATGCTTGGCATCTTGTTCTACTTCCAGTGGGGTAGCCCCAGGAAAAGAACGTAGCTGTCAAGTGTGTAGCAAGACACATCTTTTCTTGGTGCATATCTTTTTCTTTCTGTTGGATTATGCTAATGGGTCCCCAGAGTCTGCAGCAGGCTGAGGCAGGAGCTAGGCTAAATGAACTTGGCAGACCTTTTTCAGATTAGTCATGTTAAGGAAAGACTTCCAGATAGTCACTCTCCAGCAACTCACTATAAAATAGATATAATCATGGATACTTCCTCCTCTTCCTTCATGGTTCACTAGAGGCCGAATTTGTTGGTTTCCAGATGGGTAATCAACTAACTTGGTCAGGAATTCCATAGAATACACCCATTGTAATTTGTGTTCCAGGATGCATTAAAATCTGCAGTGTGGGGGTGCATTGTGTATAATGATATACACTGGTCAGGGTGGCCTGCTTAGACGAGGCATGCATAAAGCTGTATCATTTGAAATGGGTCCTGATCTGAACGTATTACTCTGTTGCCTGAGTGCCTTGGAGAACATGGGCTAGGACTCAGTGGCCATTTTCATAGGTGCCTATGGGTAGGATACAGTTTAACTGTATGGAGTAGATTAACCACATAAATGCTTAGCTGTAGGGGTTAGAGTAACCAAATAAATGCTCCACTGGTACCAAATGTGGAGATAGAGACCTTTCTGTTTGCCTTTCTATGAAGGCACTGCCTTAGATGTTCTGCTTGAAAGGATTCAGGCCCAGAATGTGGAGTAAAGGGGAAAAAATCTAGCATTCCAAGTTCATTCTTATCTTAGGTACTTCCAACAGATACCTTGGTATAAAGCTAAGAAGGACTGGCTTGAGCCTGGGAATTTTGGTGTGATTCCCACAGGAACGTGCTCAAGACAAGTATGCCAAGATTTGTGAAAATGGAAAGGGAGAAATGACCTTGTCATTTTCCAGGTTCATTGTGTAGTGAATTCTAGCAACCTAAACCTTCCCATGAGGCTGCAGTATTAGCAGAGCAGTAGGTGGGTCAGGAGAATGTCATTTATTTAGGCATTTAAAACATTAACATGTCTGCTAAGAGTCACAAATGTAACATGGAATGAGTTGAAGCCTGAGTAACCTCAGGAAACCCAGGGGTGACAGAAATGGCTAGTTATAGAAGGCAAATAGTGGCAGATAGCACAGTGATATTCAGAGATGCAATGTGGTTTATTTGTCATTGCTATTTCCCATTTGGTTATGGGAACATTTCATACACTTACATAGTTCATGCTCCACACTAAATGCTGAAACAGCAAGGCTGTTTAACCTAAACTGAATACAGACCTCTCATTGAATATCACCCACATGTTTTAGTTACTTTTCCATTACTATGAAGACGCACCATGATCAAGGAATCTTGTAGATGAAAGAGTTTATTGGGGTCTTACAGTTTCAAAGGGTTAGAGTCTGTGACCATCATTGCGGGGAGCATGGCAGTGGACGGGCAGGCATGAGAGGAGAGCAGTAGCTGAGAGCTCACATCGTCGTGATCCACAAGCACAGGGTAGAGAGAACTCACTGGGAAGACATGGAATTCTGAGCCCTCCAAGTGTGCTCCCAGTGACACATCTCCTAATCCTTCCCAAATAGTTTCACCAACTACAGACCAAGTACCCAAACGTGCGAGCCTATGGGAGCCATTTTCATTCAAACCACCACACCATGTATACAGCATCATGGTTGCATCTTGAAAGTCCTCAGAGGAGCCCCCATGGTATTGGACTAGGCCCTCTGGTTAAGCGAGAGAGTTGTTTAGCTTGAACTGTTTAGGGGGCCCCCAGGCAGTGGGAATGGGACCCATCCCTAGTGCATGAGCAGGCTTTTTGGAGCCTAGTGCCTATGGTGGGACACTGCGCAGCCTTGGTGCAGGGAGGAGGGGCTTGGACCTGCCTCAAGTGAGTGTACCAGGCTCTGCTGACTTCCCATGGGAGACCTTGTCTTGGAGGACGTGGGAATGAGGGGTAGGTTGGGGGAGGAGGGCTGGGAGGTGGGAGGAGGGAGGACAGGGGAATCTGTGGTTGGTATGTAAAATGAATAGAAAATCTCTTAATAAAAAAAAAGAAAGTCCTCAGAGAGAATAGCACCAGTGCATGTATAGGACCCACAGTTTTCTCAGGTGAGGAGGAGTCTCCTTCTTTAGAATCTCGCTAGCGCCTTCAGTTGATATGCGATAGAGCTCTTTGCTCCTAGAGGCAAGGCTC